>APFE031089624.1:15041-30723 GCA_000404065.3 Pinus taeda | reverse complement strand
AAGAGATCTGAGATAGCTGCAGATCTCTCCTCCCTAGACAATAGTGCCTTCAGGCAAAATGAAAAACAACTTAGAAAGCAAAATGAAAATCACATGAACATTAAACGATACAAGTATACCTCATATACCAAGACATGCACCACACGAGAAGCTGCTAACCCCAAAGACTTTTATTATTAATAAGAATGTTGAATACACAATCTGGCAGAGTCTCTGCCAGCCCAATAGCTCGTTCTATGATGTACAATAAGAGCCCAAGGCTCATATAAATAGGAAAACGGGAGACAATCCCAAGGCAAATTCCCAATGACAAATGTCAATAAGGTGAAGATCCCAATGAAGAAATGAAATGACAAGTGGCTTGATGACAATCCCAATGTGAAGATAACTGCTCTAGGATAAACATGTGGCTGCCATGTGTGAAGATAATTGCTGTTTAGACTGCTGTTTGATTTCTAACTGGCTGCCTTTGAACTGGAGATGACTGCCTGAGATATGCTGAGTTAAATGCTGATCTAACTGCCTGTAAACTGCTGTTTACTTGACTTGTAAATTGCTGATTGAACCATGTGACAAACAGCTGGTTGAACTATCCACGTAAACCTGCTTTGAATTTAATTGCTGAGAAATATTCGTACGGAATGCTTACGTGGATTGTTTCCCTTTGATTGCTGACTGTCCACGTGGATTTTCTGAGTGCTGTAGCAGCCCATATATTTCTGATTTGCCACGTTTAAATTGCTTTGACCATGCGTACATGCATTGCCAGCATGGACTGTTCATAAACTGCGTCAAATTAAAGCTGGGCAGCCGTACGGACAGCGTACGGAAGCCTCAATTTATTTGCTGAGCTATGGTCCACCTTAAATGCATTTAAACTGCCACGTAGATTGCTGATTCATACTGTTTGACTTGCTGATTCATACTGTTTGACTGTGTATTATGTGGCCAGCGTGGAAGCCATACGGCCGTACGGAAATCGTACAGACTCTTCTTCTTTTTAATTTGGTTGCCTGAGTTACATATGGTGGGCCCAATGCAATTAAACCTTTACCTTATAATTTTTCCAAAGTCAAAAATTAAATCAAAGCTTGAAATTCCATTTGCCTTATGACTTTGACTTTGACTTTGACTTTGACTTTGACTTTGACTTTCTGAAATTTTGACTTGATGTGTGCCCCACATTGCTTTGCCACGTCACCTTGATCATCTGCTTAATCTCCATGTCAAAATTTGACTTATTTTGACTTTGGAAAATTTTTTAAATTTTCCCAATTATTCATTTTTTTGAATTTTTTCTTCATTTTTGCCACTGTCACTGGAAAAATTGCCTTTTGAGGGACTATGAATCATTTTTTGACCCCCAAAGTAGGCTCTAGGAGAATGCTGGGCCTCTGAGGATGAATTTTGACTGGTCATACGCCCCAGGCATCTCCTAATGCCACTTATTTATGTCTTTATACAAAAAATAATTAAAAAATCCCGTTTTGCGGGAAATTTTTAACTATTAAAAAATCCTACCTAGACTTAGCCAAATTCCACGAAACTTTACGTGTGATCTAGTATGGTAATATACATCGACTCTAGATACTAAGATGTGTCAGGGGCTCAATCTTCAAACCGTCACCTCGGCTTTGGGGTGTGCACGAGTGAAAAAATCCAGAGAATTATCCCCCTCTGAAAAAGAAAGGAAACGAAAGGGATAATTCACTGGATAAAAAAAACACTCCAAGGTGTACTCGTTTGCTGATCGAGTCCCACATCCTAGGCCTGTTACAAATTCAAGAACATCATACTAGCATCACTTATTACAATTCTCCCCGTAAGGGTGTGGAAATCTGGGTACAGAGAAGAAATATGATGAGAAGATAGAAGGAGAGTTAAAAAACTCTGTTGACTGATGACATCTCTGATGGTACAAGTGTCTTCGGGATGATCCTTGGGCATGGAGTCGTCAAATAATCGTCAGGTGCTACTCCAGCAGTCAACACAAGGCAAAGAGGGAAGAACGATGTCTAGAGAGACATTGACGCTAGCCCATGCAAAGCTGACGCAGTGGGTGTTCCAGCAAAAAATACGATTGATAACACCAAAGCATTCATCTCTTCTGAGTTTTCTTCTTTCTGCTTCAAATATGTCATTATTCTATCTCACTCTTCAAATTATTATCGCAAATGAAATGTTCTTGCCAAATCAAGTAACAAAAACTTGATCGCTATCCTTAAGAAAATTGTGGGGGATAATAAGTGATCGTGGGATAGTAAGATCAAGTATGCATTATGGGCGACAAAATCACGAAGAAAAAAGCCACTGAGAAAAGTCATTTTGAACTTGTATGGGCGACAAAATCACGAAGAAAAAAGCCACTGGGAAAAGTCATTTTGAACTTGTTTACGGTTTCTAAGTCACCTTGACTATCCATCTCAAGCTTCCAGCCTATCAACTCCTTCAACATTTTACAGGAGACAAAGATGCAGTACAGAAAAGAATTGATCTGAATATGGAACTTAATGAAGCCCACAGGGATACTTCTAATAGCATATGTCAGAGCCAACCTAGAACAAAAGAAGCGTTTGACAAGTCATCACAGAACAGGTCTCTATAGATTGGAAATATTGTGTTATTATGGGATCGCAGAAAGGAGAAGCCCGGTAATCATGGAAAGTTCGATAGTCTATATAGAGGGCTAGCAATTATAAATAGAGCTTGGAGTTCTCCATTTGGTATCTTTGATCATTTGACAATTCAACATTAGTTCTCTTGAGCTGCTTAGCCAAGATAACTATGTTGTTCAGCACAAGGAATTTCCGAGCAGGAATTCTACCCTCATTTCTAAGAACTTCGAGTGTCTCCCTAGTGAGGCAATTTGGGGAGCTCAATTTAGAGTTTCCATTAGGCATATTTGCAAGTTATTTCAACTGATACGTTTTTCTTCTAGGGCGTAGAAGTGGTTCAAATTGCTTGTGGGGAGATCAATTACAGAGGAGAAGATGTAATAACCTTATCCAAACAAAGTCCAATTTTTAACAACTACAAATTTAAACAAGAACTCATTAATTAATATACAAACATCTACCTAGTTTTGGAGTTTGAAGTTGATCCCGCGTTGTTGTAGCACTCAAATTTCTCCAGTTACCAAAATACCAAAACCTCCCTACCAAACCAGGTATAATCTCGATACCTAGCTCCAAAATACTTAAAAATTGAAGTACTCTGGCCCCCGTGCACAAAACTTTTGAGAACAATCAAGGCTTCTTTCTCTTTCTTTGTCTGTGGCTCTCAGTTGTAGATTCGTCCTTTGTTTCTCCAAAATTTAATCTCCCTCTCCAAACCCTTCTTCCTCTCTTAAATAGCAGAGGTTCCTTCACCTCTACACATTCGCTCGCCATCTTTATAAAAGAATATTATTTTCTGTTTAAATGATGGTTGCCTCATCATGCTTCTTGCATTTAATTGAATCAAATGACTTTACAACGTAGGGTGGAATCACTTTTAACTATGGCGGTAGGTATTTTGATTAAAATAGTATATAGTCATAATGATTCAACTATTATTTTATTTTTAAAACATATCAGGTTTAATAATAAATTTTATGGATTTAGTTTAATTAATATATATTTGGGTTATATACGAGGTGGTAAACCTATATATAAAAAACTCAACATTTTTACTATATTTCTTACTAAATGTATATTCATTCTATTTAAGAGAGTTAGGTATTTAGTTAGCACTTTTGATAATTAATTCATTCATCTTATTTCTAGACATTCTTCATGAGAAATTGATATATATACTAGTGCAATGTAGGTGATGCATGCATATGTAGCTATCATATGTATGTCTCACATGCACACTAATATTGCTATGCTACTCGTGATTCGAGATAGGTTGTTACAGCAGAACACCAAAGGATTTGCAGGTTTTTTACCCTAATTTAGCAGGAGATTTTGTGGTGATTAACAAGGTTGAGTCGAGAGGCCTCTTGGGGCTGAAATTCTACATTTCTAGAAGTGCACAGGGGCTGGAGTAATAAAGGTTGAGGAGAGATAAGGGTCGAAGATTGAAGGTAGTCCTCAGGGGAGAATTTAGCCAAAGTTGAAAGAGATTTATAGTGGTGGATTTGGGCTTAATTCAGCAATATCAATTTTGTGGCACATTGTCTAGCCAAATTGGGCAATTTGCACTTGTTGGGGGTCACTGCAGGTCAGTGGATTCAGCCCAAACCCTTTCTAGGCTTTTGTGGGTTTATTGAGAGGAGTCTGACTAATTTTCGAGAGATATTCGGGCCTAAAATCCTAATTCTTATAGTGGGAAAATTGCCAATTAGCTGAGGAATTTGCACCATTTTGTGGGTTCGACTTTGGCTTGGAGATAGGCCAAACCCTTTCTGGGTTTTTTTGGGTTTTTGGTGGAGAGCTCAAAATTAATTTGGCAGAATTTTCTGAGCAATTTTGGAGGCCCAAACAAGGGTTTATTTCAGCTAGCAGTTGCAAAATTTCCAGGACCAACACAGAACATTTAAGAGAAGCCTTTCCTCACCTAGGATTGTTTAACTTGCTTTGGGCAAGTCCAGGTGCACACATTTCATGCATTGTGCTCTTCTCCATATATAATAAAATGGTTGAATTTTGATGCAGTTCTGGTGTAAACTGTGGGTGTTTGATTGTCGTTTAAATATTTCGGTGTTTTATGGTATTTTACTTAGTTTATCGCTGTTATTTCCTTTTTGGAACATTACACTCTGAACGGCTATGATCACATCTCAATTGATGGCTAAGATCATCTTGGCTCTATCAACTCACTTTTCCAGAAGTCTCTAAAGCAAAATCGATTTCTCTCAATTAATCTGATTTAAGTAACCATTTTTACTTAAGTTAGAATTATGAAATACTTAGTTATTGGTCAATTAATCTAATTTAGGTGTTTCTTGTGAAACCTTTTCACGGTTCTGGAGATCTTGTGTTCCTTAGCCTCTTAGACACCATAGAGACTAGAACACCTGCCCACTGCTACCAAAAACTAGCACCTAAGACATCTTAGACCTTGTCAATACTCTATCCAACAAAAACCTTCTACTCATCACCTTAATCTATAGCACTAGAACATCTTTCTTGGTGATTTAGGGAAGCCTCCCTTGCAGTTTCAATCCACTAAAGAGTAGGAGAAAGGATTTTTAGGTGACAATGGAAACCCTTTCTCTTGTTTCCCTAAGGTCTGGCCCTGCCTAGTGAGGCTTTGCATTGGGCCTACTAGATTTTTTGACAATGGGACAGCTAAAAGGAATCCTAATAAGGGAAAGAATACTTCTCAACAAGTTGTTCCTAATACTCTTGCCTCTACTAACAGGATTAATGAAGAAGGTTTTGTTGAAATTTGGTTCACTGATGTCAACCCAAGCAGCAGTGAGATGATGCCCTGTGTTTGATGGGGAATTGGATGAGAAGATCGGTATATTTGCAGGCAAGACCATCATAAGAAGATAGAACACATCATACCATTTCTAACAGTATGTGGTATGCCTCATAACTCCTCATAGTGGAGGAATACTTTGTCAAAGTTGGTGCCCTAAAAGTATGGTCAAGGTGCCCAAATTGAATGCTGAAGGCAGCCTTATTATTGGTAAATCTTTTGAAATTTTGAATAAGATATGCTGACCATTCAGCCCTCGGGATGAGGATGAGGGTGCTAATCCCCATAACGGCATTGTGCAAGAGAAAAACCTTAAATATGCCTAAACTATTGACATTGATGCTACCTTCGTATTAGTTTGTGGTCCGAAATCCTGTAAAATGTTACTTATATACTATATATAAATATCTATCTACTGTTTATCTCTGGATGCATACAGGCACACAGAGATTGCATCTACACATTAGGATAGTACATTCATGTTTAAAAAGTTGAACCATTTTGCAGATATTTAGGACAAATTCTTAACAAAAAGTGATGCATAGCCATTAATAACATGATCTTACTGGCTCAAGATCCACGGGAAGCTGATTTTTCAGGAACTGAGCAACCTGCAAATGCAAAGGTGCATTATATTTGCGTTCAACATTAATTCCAAGATAACAAAATTAGTGCTTCATAATTTGTGATAAACAGTGAGATTAAACTCAAAGCTAAGGCAAGCTTCAAAATAATGACAAAACACCAACTACAAAAGTGAAATATCTAAAACACAATCCTAGAATATCTAACTGAGTTGACAGGTACAGGATGATGAACAATTTACTTTCAGAAGATATTATTATCCATGTGTTATTCAACCTATAAGGCCCACAGCAGTGACCATGCAAATTGCCTAGTGAAATCTCAATGTGAGAGTCCAGACATGAGCCAAAGATTACCCAAGCAAGATTACGAAGATCATAATGCATCATCGTCTCCATTCGCATGTGTTGCACCTTTATAGCAATCTGTGTGCCATCTTTCAAAAAACCGCCATGAACCTACAAGGTGTATGATTAAACTTGTGAGCAATTATCAATTTTATGCAAAAAAATAATTGATATATGTTATAATAATAATAACCACATTTTCAAATAACGATGGCAGGTTATTATGCATTACTTGTGCAATTGATGCTGCTGCAATTGGTATTTTCTCCACATGAGAAAATACTACACCCAAAGGGACAAGACCATTCTTATCCTTGGCAAATGAAGGCCCCTGCGGAGATCTCAATAATTGTTGTCTAATACTGTACTCAACCTCAGAGAAAGGTCGTGGAGGTGTGTTATCCAAGTGAGAGGAAAGATGCTTTGTCCAAGCTTCTGGTACAAAATCCTGAATAAATTAACATTAGTGAAGTGAAAGGAAATTGCAGATCTATTATGTCATAAAATTCTACTCAATCTAAATGGTGCAAACACCTTCTCAACATGATTTAAGCATTATAGATGCATAATAGGAATTGATTTGAAGTTGCAACCAAATGGGTTTGCCTAATGATTCTATGCCATCCAAGTAAATCTGATTTCCAGAACCTCTCTGTTTCATCCTCCTTCATGTAGGACACAAGGTATTAAATTGGCTTTTCAATCTAAATTACAAAAGGAAACAGGTTTCAAATGAATTTCTCAAAACTTCTAGTGTTCATTGCTATGATAAAAGTGGTATTTCCTATATATTGACTTTCAATACAATTCTAAACAGAAATTTAAGGTTTCCAGATTCTCTAACATGATTCCAAGAAAACGATAATCAATTTCTTTGTATCCATATATTCAGAAGTGGAAAATAATAATTATTGCCAGTGTTCCATGGGGTCGCATCCCCCCCACCTAGGGGTCGAGTTTCCTAGCTCCCTCATGCTCCAAGGAATTGGGGACGACTGGGGGGCGTTTCCCCACGCACCCAAAAAGCAGGGTACACAAAAACTTGTAAGGGGGTGTTTCCTCGATTTTCGGGGTCGAATCCTCCAAATGGGGTCGTTTCCTAGGCAAAAGTGGTCATGTGGGGTCATGAGGGGTTGTTTCCCTAGACAAAAATTGCAATTCTTTTCAATGAAGCAAAAAAATCCTAATTTTTATGAACCGGGAAGGGTTTAACTTTTATTTTCAATGTTCATTTCACATTGTTTCATCTTTTCATGATATCGCTCTGCTCAGTCATCCTCTCGTCCTTCCACATTTGCTTTTTTGTTTCAGACTTCAATTTATTTTGAATCTTGATATATGATATATTAGACTTGAGTCTCGACTCTATAAAAAATTTACTCTTGATGTATCAGACTTGACTTTTATTTCAATATTCAGTATTCATAGTTAAAACTTCAATATGGTTTAAACTTTAAAACTTTAAACATTTATTTTCATTATACATTGTTAGTAGTTACACTATACAGTTACAAACTTACACGCATGATGTATGATGCAATGTGGAAAAAGTCCCGAAAAAATCGCGATTTATTCCTCAAATTCTGATTTTTTTGGCAAAATGATTAAATCGGACGATTTTTTGGTAAACGAAAAAATCACGATTTTTTCATATTACTCCTGATTTAATCAGGAGTCGACCCAAAAAATCGCCATACCTTCTCATCTTGTGGATAAAAGGCCCGCAAACGTTAATTTCTTTGTTTTTTCGTTGTGTATTTTCATTTTGGCATTCGGCTGTGGAGATACAAGGGTTTGCAGCTTGCCATTGCGTTACGAGGAGGGAGGAGCTCAGCATTAACTTTTAAGGTATGTTTCTAACTTTCTATTATCTAATTAATGCGAGATAGACTCAGATAGTATACCTGTAGGCTGTTTCTTAAATGCTATAGCCATAGCCGCATAGCCAATGCCATAGCCATAGCCGAATTGTAATATCATACCTGTAGGTTGCCGCTGTAGACGTTTTTTATAGTTTAAACTTTAAAGTTTAAAGGGTTAATTCAATTGTTTGATGCGTCCCCATGGAATGCAGTTTTACACCATTTTAAAATCATATTACAATATGCGGACAAGATGCATTGCTTTGTTACTTGATGAATGTTTTCGTAGTAATAAGATGCAGTTTTTTGTTTGTTTGTTTAATATATATATATATTATATTAATATATATATATATTATATATATATATATATAATATTTTTTATCTTTTCCTTTCTATTATTTATTATTTATCTATCCGATCCAAAAAACATGCATCTTATGCCATTACAGACCAGCGTGAAAATGCTTCAAACCAGCTGACTATAATTTATTTTAAACTCGAGAGATACATACCAATGGGAAGTATGCTACAACAACATTGAAGAAGATACAACAATAAATATCAGCAATAAATTCAGAGAGTCTGGAAATAAATTATAATGCTCAGCTCAGCCCTTAAAAGTTCATATCTCATCTCTTTTAAGTTTTATCAGCCTTTTGCTAGCCCACAAACAGAGATACCAGTGGGCTGTAGATCAAACTTTTATACCCTTTTGTAGTTGCCAGATATCTGACTCTTTAAATTTCACTTTTTATTCTTTGAAACAAATTTCAGGAATTTGTACTTATTTTTATTAGATTTATGAACTGTCAATATTAAATTTTAATTTGCTGAATAGAAGGCTGAAGCAATTTAATTTGTTTCAATGTTTTTTTGTGCCCAGGTTTAAATTCAAGTTCAAAGTTTAAAACAAGATGCCAAGGATTTTGGACGCTACGTGGGAGTTTGGTGAACCTGATACTACACCCGAAACTAGGGGGGTCAATAGAATGTATTTGACTTGCAAGTTGTGTGGCAAGCATATGTCAGGGGGTATCAACAGATTAAAATTCCATTTGGGGCAAATTCTGGGGCAAAATGTTGAACTTTGGACAAATACAACTCCAGAAATCATCCGACGGGCCATTCAATCATTGATGGATAAATAGGATAGAAAGGACACTAGGGCAGCGCTAAAAAACCAACTTGTAGGGGGCTCAAGAGTGGGAGGAATTGGGAGTGGCAGTGCTTCTTCAGCAGCATCACCTTCCTCACCCATAGGTTTCCCAGCCCCTCATCGATGGATAAAGAGGACAGAAAGGACACTAGGGCAACACTAAAAAACCAACTTGTAGGGGGCTCAAGAGTGGGGGGAATTGAGAGTGGCAGTGCTTCTTCAGCAGCATCACCTTCCTCAACCATAGGTCCCAGCCCCTCATCTATCTCATCTTTTTTTGTTCCTAGAACAACAGCTGGTTCACAACCTGGGATCAAATCAGCAATGAAGAAAAAAGGAAAAGGCAGAAGCTGACAGGTTGGTCAGTAAATGTCTTCTATGGAGTGATGTTCCTTTCAACATTGCTAAGACAAACCCATCCTACCAGCCTATGTTTGATGATGTTGCTGTCGTTGGCTCGAGGTACAAAGCCCCCACCTTTGCAGAATTGAGAGGGCCTCTTCTTCAAGATGAAAAGACTGATTGCACTGTTAGATTGGCGGAGTTTAGGGCACCATGGGAACAAACTAGATGCAAGTCATGTCAGATGGTTGGACTGACCAGAAGGGTAGGACCCTTCTTAACTTCTTGGTTAGTTGTCCTAATGGGACAATGTTTATGAAATCTGTTGATGCACCTGCACACATTAAAGATGCACGTACATTATGAGAGTTGTTGGACATCTTCATTCAGGAAGTAGGCCCAAGCAATGTTGTCCAAGTCATAGTAGACAACGCTGCAAATTATGTTGCAGCTGGAAAGATGCTTATGGAGAGGTATCCTAACTTGTTTTGGACACCTTGTGCTGCTCATTGCATTGACTTGATGTTGGAGGATATAGGTAAGATTCCTACTGTGAGGGATATTGTTGAATCATCCAAGAGCATAGCAAAATTTATATACAATCATGCATCTGTGCTTAGTTTGATGAGAAGATTCACCAACAACAAAGAGTTGATGTGTCCTGCCATTACACGATTTGCCACTACTTTCATATCTCTTTAGTCTCTGTTGAATTCTATGTGGGATGTGAAGAGCATGTTTCTCTCAGCGAATTGGCGTTCTTTATCTATTAGCCACAAACCAGAGGGAGAGGGCATATCCAGACTAGTTTCATATGATCAGAGCTTTTGGGCAGTAGTAGAGGAGGTGTGTGCCATTTCAGAACCTTTGGTAAGAGTTCTTCGGTTGGTTGATGGAGACAAGCCCGCAATGGGCTACTTGTATGAGGCCATGGATAGGGCCAAAGAAGCCATTCGTGTTGATTATGCAAATAAGGAAGACGAGGGGTTAGAGAAACAATAGGTCATATGGAGAGTGAGTGATTAGCGATGGAACAATACCCTCCATCGCCCCATTCATGCTGCAGGTATCTACCTCAACTCTACATTTTCTTATGCCTGTGGTTTTAGATTTGATGCTGAGGTGATGAATGGATTCTTCACTTATGTCGAGAGGATGGTGTCATCTGAGCAAGAACGTGAAGAGATTTCTAAAGAAATGGAGGTCTATAGGATGGGAGGTGGCACATTTGGTTTTAACATGGCTATTAAGAATAGGACAACCAAAATGCCAAGTAAGCTTCAGTTTGTTTCAAACTTTCAAGTTTAGAATTTTAATGTTTTTTTATGTTTCTCATTTTTCTTTTAACTTGTAGATGCTTGGTGGACAAGTTATGGTTCCAGAGTACCCTATAGGTAAAAATATTTCAAATTAAATTTTTTGAATTCATTTGATTAATTTTAATAGTTAAATTTTCTAAGTACTAATTTACAATCTATGACCCTAATACATATTGGAGTCCCAACGCCTCAATGACATGGTCTATGTCTACTACAATCTTCAATTGTGGGTGAGACAACTTCAAAAACCTATTGATGTGGAAGCCATCTCATTGGACAACATTGATACCACCTCTTCATGGAGAGTCGAGACTGAGAGGTCGATCATGGACTTGATCCCGGATTGGTTAGTTGTGGATCTACATGATGTAGCAGTTGCAGGGGAGGGAGAGCCAGAGGTAGAGGAGGAGGAGCAACATCAGGGTCAGGAGGCACTAGCAGCGCTGGATGAGGATGATGAGGAGGAGGTGACACCATCTAGGATGGGCAACAACAGCAGCAGCATAGGACAGAGGCCACCTCTTCCATCGGCTTCTAGAGGACAATTGAGTCCATTTGATTTTGTATTCCCAGGGGCAGGGCCTTCCTCCTCTAGAGGAAAAGGCAAAGCCATTCCCTATTCCCGTAAAAGGGGAAGAGGATCTCAGTGACTGATTACTTGATGACTTTTAGATGACTCATGATATACATTTATTATATTTTTTGTTGATATTTTGACTCTTGAGAGTTGAGACTCAGACAGGACTCAAAATTCAGGAGTTGATTCACTATTGTGATATGTGCTGTAGCACTAGACTTCATATACATATTATATATTAGCTTCCTTTACATGTTTATGTGGAAATGCATTTATTTGATGTTGTGGATATTCTAGATGTTAAAAAAAAAAAAAAATTTAAATGAATAATTTTGTGTTTTTTTAATTTTGCTGATTTTTTCAAAAAACTCCCAACTTTGCTGAGTTTTTCAACTTTTGGACCCTTGCCGAATTAATCCCGACTTCAACTTTTTCCACATTGGTATGATGTATGATTATATGATATCATGCTTTTCGTTTTAAATTTGTTTTAGACTTCAATTATATGATTCATCAATTTATCATTTATCCTTCATGATGTAAGTGTTATATATTAAATAATGATAAAGACAGTTGCACTAGAAATATTAAAATTTCAATGATATATCATATATTTTTATATCTATAAGTTTTTAAGACCCCGACATCCCCCCACGTTTCCTAAAAATTGGCGGGGAGCTTTTGCATAGGCCGCTCCTGCATAACCCCACTCCCTCGCCCCCACATACCAGAAACTTGGTGGAACATTGATTTTTGCTAGATCACGGATTATATCATTTCATCCTTGACAAATATGCAAGACTGCAAAGAAACCATACAATTAAGTAGGATAAACACATAATGAAAATTAGCTATGCTGTGGGTACTGCTCTCAGGAATTGCAGTTCTCCAATCCCGGGAGCTTTAGAGTTAGTATGAAATGCTCCAAATATTACATGAGAAGCATTGGCAGGGAGCTCAAGGGATTATTATAAGTGTTTTAATTGAAATTTCATGGCATCTAGAGTGTTCATATCATTGAGAGCAAATACTTATTGTTGGGAGGTTACACGTGTTCCTTCACAAACATGGAGCATTTCAGAAGTTCCCAACCACTTATATAATGTCATTGAAAGTGAGTACTCATGGTTGGGAGCTCACGAACATTGCCTATCTATTGAGGAGCATTTAAGCACTCCTCAAGAAGTAGGCATGAAAATTTGAGATCCCACCCAAATCTACTACTACAGCAACTGATTAAACTTCTCCTATTTGTTAATTACCGAAACAAATTATCTACTGCTTCCTACAGCAAATATCAAAGCTAATACAACTGCAGCCTTCACTTAATTAATTTGCCCAGAACAGAAAAATAGGGAAAAATCCACACAAGTGACACAGTGTTTTTTGGACAAATGTCCCCAAAAAAACCCAATGTGGGAACACTGGTGGAGCATCTCTGAGGGTTTTATATTATTAAGCAGTAGTTTCTGAATACAACTCTAGATGCCCTTCCGCCAATCCAGTTACAGAGAAAATAAACGGGCAAAAAACTTAGTGAGATTACCTGGGTATGTAATGTGTAGGAACGAGTAATCGTGGTACGGGAGGTGCCCCAACATTGATTTTTCCACCCTTCTTTATATGCCTTTTTCCTTTTATGAATTTTCTTTCATTAACTGCTTAGGGCTCAAAGGAAAAGAGTATGATGTGTAAGATACAACAATGATTACCCCCTTTTAGATAGGGCAGTTCATTACCCTTCAGGGGTTGGGACAATCATGGGATCCTGAATGATAAAGGAGGCCCATCTAGGGCTTATGGAACCAGGGTGATGACCATGGATTTGGGTAGACCTCATGTATTAGCTTTTGCCCACGTGCTAATTATTTTTACCCCGGCCATCTTTTGCATTTTGTGGTACAATTTCCTATTAAATGTGGCCAATTATGCTTTTTTATTTTTCTTTCAGCCACTTCAACTTCTGGGACGTCATTCAATCAGGGCAAGGGGATAGGGAGGCTGGCCCTAAGTGCAACCAGAATGGAAATATGGACTGAGGTGGGGAGAAATGATGAATGCAGGTATAATAAGTGGAAAAGGAGTAATATATGCAGATAAAGGAGCAGGATCGTGCACCCAAAGTCAGGCTTTCCCAAGTAGTACCATACTAGAACCAAATGGTCAATAAAGGAGATCCCACGGGACTAAGATCCAAGGGTGGCATCTAAAAGAGATCAAGGGGACAAGAGCACAAACTAAGCCCGCCCTTTCTACCAAATCCCCCCGTCAATCCATACCTAGAGGTATCCATGAGAACTAAACCCAATACTCAATTACCAAATGACAGGACATACCTTTAGATTCGAGAGGCCCACTTTCAAACATACGATTAAGACGGGTGGGTGAGGGACCACATGGCTAGCTCAAGTGGCAGAGAAATGGCACAACAAGCCAACAAGAGGCTGCAAGGGGCTACTAGCTGCCGGCTGAAGTCTATCATGGAGAAAAATTTCTCCAAGGGATATCACCAACAAACTGGTGGGTAACATCTGGCTCCAACTAGGACGTGATCTCTCAAAGAAGTGGACCAAGTTACTCGAATGGGTAGTCATGAAAACTCCAGCAATATCTTGGTCACCATAGACTTGTTATCTGCACATGTCAAAGATCAAGGCCACGGGGCAACATGTTTTTCACAGTGTCTTATGATCACCCATGTTTAATGTTAGCCCATAAACCAACAAGAAATAAAATATGCAATTTTTTTTTAACCTAAATCTAATCTATCATGACAAACATCATATGCGGTTAGTTCTAATCATAGTTTTAAAAAACAGTCATTCCGATACTGAAACGGCCGAGTTGAACCGTTTCGCTGCCCTCCGGACTGACTCGACCCATGAAATAGCTTGTTTGGCCGAGTCAGCCATGACTCAGCCGAGTCATTGAATGACTCGGCCGCCATGACTCGGCCAACTCGGCCGTTTCCATATTGACTCGGCCGAGTCACTCACAGCAGCCCGTAACCCAAGTTAAACAGCGATTTATCAATTTTTTTTATGAATTTTTTTGGTATTTGCTGATTGGTTTGGACTCCAAGGTGTTGTGTGAATAAGTTAAATGTCATTTGGGGCCCATTTCCCCCTCCCAAACCTTATTTAACACACTCAAGTGCTCTAATTCTCTCACAGCAATCTTGTGCATTTGAGTGAGAGTCTTCTTTGAGAGTTAGTGAGCAGTTCTTGAGCTTGTTTTTGGAGCAGTAGTGAGGAGTCTTGGAGGAGCATTGTAGCTGGAGTGAGGAGCTTCTTGGGCAGCCATTTGGAGCAGCATTGAGGAGCTGATTCTTGTAGCAAGCTTGAGAAGGCAGTTTGTGCCTGGAGGTATTTTTTTTCACCTCTATAAATCTGTTTTTGCTTAGTAAATTTTAGGTGCATATTTAGAAAGCTTAAAGAGTGTTATTTGTCAAAGAAATAAACATTGAATCAATGTTTTTTCTTTTTCATTTTCAGATTGTTTGCTTTCATTTCCTAGTCAAAAAATGGCACCTAGAGCAAGAGATCCTGCTTGGGAATATGTTGAAATGGTTGATAGTCAAAAGCAATGCAAATTTTTCCATGGGAAAATTAAGGAAGGTCTTGGGGGCATTAATAGGCTGAAACAACACTTGGTAGGGATTAGAGGCCAAATTACCCCATGTACCTCACCAGAAATTGGGGAGATTAGGAAGCAATTGTTGGCCAGCTTTGAGAAATTTAAAGAAGATAAGGCTAGGCAAAGAGACCTACAGGCTGAAATTGGGAGGAAGGGGGAAATACAAAATATGATGGCTACCAACCCCCATTACGATTGAGGGTTCTTCCTCTATCCCTCAAACTGATACATCCAACCCTTTCCGATATGTTCCTCCCTCTTTTGGTTCTGTTCAAGATAAGGGAAAAGGTAGAATGAAAAAGGGTGATGTGACTATCAAAAGTTATTTCACTCCCTCCTCTCCCTCAGATGCACATGGTCCTGAAGTTAGTAAAACTCAAATGCAGCCCACTTTAGATGACCATTGGAAGAAAGAATTGAGGGAGACTGCTTGTGAGTACATAGCT
>APFE031089624.1:0-13965 GCA_000404065.3 Pinus taeda | reverse complement strand
CCTGCCATCACTAGATTTGCTACACATTTTTTGACATTGCAATCTATGCTTTCCCAACATAGAAACTTGCAAAAGATGTTTTCCAGTGATGAATGGAATCAAAACAATTGGTCTAACAAACCGGAAGGCAAAGAATTGAAAAGGAAAGTCTATGAAGAAAGTTTTTGGAGAAAGGCATCAGAGATTATGAAGCTTGTTGAGCCACTAGTTAAGGTGTTGCAGTTGGTGGATGGGGAAAGGTTGGCTATGGGCTTCATTTATGAGGCTATGGATCAAGCAAAGGAGCAAATAAAGACAATATACAAGGATAGAGTGGCAAAGTATGGGCCCATTTGGGCAATCATTGATGAAAGATGGAACAATCAACTCCATCGCCCTATACATGCAGTTGGGTATTTTTTGAACCCACGGTATCATTATAAAGCTGAGTCAGGAGCTTTGAGGGGGGAGGTCAGAGATGGACTGATTGATTGCATTGGTCGCATGATTCCATTGGAGTCTGATCAGCTGGAGATACACCGACAGGTCACAACCTTTAGCAATGCCTCGGGTACCTTTGGGAAGAACCTCGCAAAGGTTGCAAGAGAAGCAGATGAGCCAGGTAAACAAAAATTTCAATTTTCAAATTCTTAATAGTTTTACTTTTTTTTTAAGTTTGTTAAATCGTTTATAATTTGAAAGTTAGATATAATTTGTAATTTTGTTGAGCTACCTCATTACACTCCTATGTTTTTTGCAGCACAATGGTGGGAGGCCTTTGGTGGCCATTGTCCTGAATTGCAAAGGTTTGCAATTCGTATTTTGAGTCAAACTTGTAGTGCATCTGGGTGTGAGCGCAATTGGTCTGTCTTTGAGAGGATTCACACAAAGAAGAGAAACCGTTTGGATCAAAAACGGTTAAATGATCTAGTTTATGTCCAATACAACCTCCGGCTCAAACGAAACCAATTGCTGAACAAAAGACCTGATTCAGATCCCATTGTGTTGGAAGACATTGATCCAACATCAGATTGGGTAGTGGAGAGTCATCCAACAGAGTTTGATCCTGATGAGGATCTTGATTTAGATTTAGATATCGAGACATCAGTTGATCTTGAACATGCTGTTCAGTTGAATGCAGATCCCAATCCACTAGCCTCAATCTCACAGCCAGCAAGGACTCCAATTGTAGGTGCTTCCTCTGCTTAGCCACGACAGAAGCACAGTGGTGTATCTACTCTATCTCAGCTTGCATCTGCTGCAGTTGCACAGCCTGCTAGTGGTACCACTTCTACAGCTGCAGTTGGAGATCATGATGATGAGGAGGAGCCATGGGGTCCCCTGTCTGACTCTAATGATGATCCAAAGATTGATCGACATGATCTTGGCTCCTTTGGCAGTAGCTACTAGCCAGTAGTACTAGTACTGGAGTCTGGACTCTGGTCACAGTTTACTTTTGTTGTAGAGGCCATTTCTAGCCTCCTTGGTTATGTATTTTTTGTTTTCAATCTTCGATCATGTATGATAGTTGACTATGTATTGCCATTGGGTACCATTTTGATATAATGGATTGGTTCATGAGCCTACTTTGATCATATGTTGTCTCCATCTGTATTATAAAGCTGTGTGTTTGGAAACATAAGAAAAATCTTTAAAATTATGTTTAAAATCTTTAAATTATGTTTTTTTAAAAAAAAATAATATTTAATGAATTTTTAACAACGACCGAGTATTGAAATCGAGCCGGTCGAGTCATTACCCGTTTCGGAGTCGGAGTCGGAGTCGATCCTCGGCGAGTCGGAGTCGGAGTTTTAAAACTATGGTTCTAATGAGGAAAATCAGCATGCAATGCATCCTACCCTAACATGCATATAGTAATGTTAATACTAAGTGTAATCATAAAGGTAGTGCAACCAACATATCATCAAATCAATATACATGTGCCTCCCAGTATGATTACTCATGTAACAACCCCCAAATCGAATGAGGACATAGTCACATGGTGGATGAGGCGGATGTGAGGTGAGAAAATATGATCTCCATTAGAGGTAGAGGGAGGTCCTAGGAAGAAGAAAATTGGTCATTCTAGGGGTCTAAGGCTCCCCTTTTAGGTACAAAATGGAGGAATGAATGCTCACTCTCGAGAACTCCTCATCACAACCACTACTTGTAATATCATGCTTTGAGGATGTTACATGTTTGTGATGAGAGGGGAACGAAGGGTGAGAGAAAGGAGTGCAACAAATAGGTATCTCAATGCGATGGTCACAGTGGGGAGGGGAGGTCGCATAGTGATCATAATCCTAATGATGGGTCAAAGGGGATAAAGTATATTCAATGAAGGGTTCCTCCTTGACACCATATTCAGAAAGGGGAAAAGGGGCATTGTCATTGAAGGTCATATCAAAAGAGACAAGGAAATTACTTGAGGGACACTCAAGGTGATGAACAAGAGGAGAGGGCAGAGGGGAGGGTGAAGTGTCATATTCGATGGGATTTCCTTCTCCATAATTTAAAGGCTCAAGTGATATGAATACATAGCCATGAGGTGGGTAAGTGGGACCTCATTGCTTTCCTCATTATAAGCATCAAAAATTGGGCTTTTGTTAAAAGGAGAATCAATCATTTCCAGTTGTCCTTCTTCATGTAAGAGAAAATAATAATAATCTTTCCCAAAGGTATCGATGGATATGTCATCGCAAGTAATGTTCGGGATAAAGGAAGAACCAATCTCAATCTCATCTTCCCTGTCAGTATCATAAATTGGAGCACAATCAAATTGACGCCCAACAATTTCCCACTTCTACTTTTTAATGAGGAAATAATCTCCAATATCACTTTCCAAGGAGCTTACGGGATCACCTTCCTTAAGGTTTTCAAAAGGGGATTCATCAGGAGGGATATCCTTGAGAAAGGTAAAGTCAGTCTCGGCCCTACCAACCAAATGGTTGATAAAGGAGATCCCACAGGACGAAGATCCAAGGGTAACATACAAAAGAGATCAAGGGGACAAGAGCACAAACTAAGCCCACCCTTTCCGCCAAATCCCCCCATCAATCCATACCCAGAAGTATCCATGAGAAGTAAACCCAATACTCAATTACCAAATTATAGGACACACCTTTAGATTCGGGAGGCCAACCTTTAAACATACGATCAATACAGGTGGGTGAGGGACCACGTGGCTGCCTCAGGTGGCAGAGAAATAATACAACGAGCTAGCAAGAGGTTGCAAGGCACTGTTGGTTGTCGTCTGACATCCATCATAGAGAAAAATTTCTCCTGAGGATATCACCCACGAAGTGGTGGGTAACATCTGGCTCCAACTAGGACGTCATCTCTCTCGAAGTGGACAAGGCTACTCAAACGGCAGGTCACAAGAACTCCAGCAATCTCTTGGTCACTGTAGACCTGTTATCTACACATGTCAAAGTTCAAAGCCACGGGGCAGCATGTTTTTCATTGTGTCTTATGATCACCCATGCTTAACGTTAGCCCATAAACCAACAAGAAATATAATATGCAATTTTCTTTTTAACCTAAATCTAATCTATCATGAGAAACATCATATGCAGTTAGTTCTAATGACGAAAATCAGCATGAAATGCATCCTACCCTAACATGCATATAGTAATGTTAATACTAAGTCATAAAGCTAGTGCAATCAACATATCATCACATCAATATACATATGCCTGCCAGTATGATTACTCATGTAGCAACCCCCAAATCGAATGAGGACATAGTCACATGGCAGATGAAGCGGGTGGGAGGTGAGAAAATATGATCTCCATTCGAGGTAGAGGGAGGTCCTAGGAGAAAGAAAACTAGTCATTCTAGGGGTCTAGGCTCCCCTTTTAGGTACAAAATGGAGGAATGAATGCTCACTCTCGAGAACTCCTCATCACAATCACTGCTTGTAATATCATGCTTTGAGGATGTCGCATGGTTGTGATGAGAGGGGAACGAAAGGTGAGAGAAAGAAGGAGTGCAACAAATAGGTCTCTCAATGTGATGGTCACAGCGAGGAGGGGAGGTCACAGAGTGATCATAATCCTGATGCTGGGTCAAAGGGGATAAAGTATATTCAATGAAGGGTTCCTCCTTGACACCATATTCAGAAAGTGGAAAAGGGACATTGTCATTGAAGATCATATCAAAAGAGATGAGGAAATTACTTGAGGGAGACTCAAGGTGATGAACAAGAGGGAAAAGCAAAGGAGAGGGTGAAGTGTCATATTCGACGGGATTTCCTTCTCCACAATTTAGAGCCTCAAGTGATTTGAATACATAGCCATAAGGTGGGTAGGTGGGAGCCTCATTGCTTTCCTCATTATCGGAATCAAAGATCAGGCTTTCGTCAAAAGGAGAATCAATCATTTCCAACTATCCTTCTTCATGCAAGGGAAAATAATAATACTCTTTCCCAAAGGTATCGATGGATATGTCATCACAAGTAATGTTCGGGATTGAGGAAGAATCAATCTCAATCTCATCTTCCCTGTCAGTATCATAAATTGGAGCACAATCAAATTGGGGCCCAATGATTTCCCACTTCTCCTTTTTAATGAGGAAATAATCTCCAGTCACCTTCCAAGGAGCTTATGGATCACCTTCCTTAAGGTTTCCAAAAGGGGATTCATTAGGAGTGATATCCTTGAGAAAGGTAAAGTCAGTCTCGGCCCTACTTTCAATAACTTCATTCTCCTCAACAGATGTACTCTCAAAATCATCATGTCCATTCTGCAACGCCGACGAGGACTCATCTTCCTACTCATCACCGAGATCCTCAAGGTGATCTTCATCTTGGTTGGTCGATAAGCAGGACCTCTCTTCTTCTCTCTTCTCTTGAAGAACAATGGCTAATGTATTTCTTACATCATTTTGGTAGTATGCTCCCAGGAGGAGATCGTTAGTAGGGTTCTCCTTATATTCACATTTCATCTTATGAAGCTTCACTTCTTCATCATATAAGCAAGAGAAAACTTCCCTAGAATTATATTCCCTTACTACCTCCCTGCATGACCTACTATATTCATCCATTCTTTCTTGCGTGACTTGGAGGCTCTTGGGATCCACCTCTCTTTCATCCCCAAAGGAGGTATTTCTTTTCATATTGATGAAGTTATCCAAAATATTTGTGGCACAATTTATGTGAGCAACGTCAAGGAGACGACTACGATCCTCTTCATAAGCACACCTTACTGTGTTGAGTTGTACATCTTGAGACCTATAAAACCAAAGCATAAATTCCATATCCATGCTCTCCAACATATTTTGAAAAGTCTATGCATGTTCAACAGCTTTCTTTTGCAGATCTTGAATCTTTTGGTTATTAAGTTTTTCAAATATAGGACCAAGAGAAATCTCCAGCCTCTATGATTTTGCATATTAATATTATAATGGAATCACCAGGGTGAATTGAGGTGCCTTGATAGATGCTTGCTTCACCCTACAAGAATTAACTTCAAATCTCAATGAAGAACTAGGGTTTCGTTCTTCCAGTGGAGTCGCCAATAAGGATATGTCAATAATATATGGCGTATGGGGAACAAAACACACGTCTCGTGTCCCTGGCAACGGTGCCAAAAATGTTACCATTCAAACCAGCAGAGGACCTAAAAGGGGTTCTTAAGAGGGCAACTGTTAGGTTAAGGGCAACTGTGGAGGCTTGGCCCACTGTCACCACAGCTAAATCTCCCTGCTCTTTACAGACTTTCACCAATGGGAGGAGTTTCGGTAGTGTAGGGATCACCTGCGAAGTATATGTCAATGGATAGGTGGAAAGTGACCCTGGAAACCCTTTTCCAAGGATGGAGTGAAGAATGGAACTTACTTGCTCTTTAAGCAAGGGATTTGGTCCTCCAGGGGTAAGGGGTGAAGACTGGAGGGTTGAGGTAGAAGAAATAGGCTTACAAACAAGGTTTTCATTCCCTATAATCCTTGGGAAACTTGGAATCCCAAATGGTCCTTGACAAATAATCTTTATTGAGAAGTGGGATTGTTGACCATTGCGTGTCAACTTCCCATAGCAGTACACCCCCTTTTCTTCGCAGAAGGGATAGCACTTGATTGAGATGTCCATGCCATTCAACAGTCATCGTCAACCTTATCATGTTATGTTGTAAACCCAGTCTGCATGTGTAAATTGTAAATAATCTTAGCAAAGTTGAGTCATGTATGTAAATTGCCTAGGTGGACCTAATTTTCTAGTGATAATCTACGTTCCGGAAGGTTTTTTGTCTAACCGATCCATGATCGGCAGAAAGTTTTCCTTCAGCCTAACCCCAAACCAGGAATGAATTTTGTCAATTAGAATCTTAGGAGAATCCTAGTGTGTTATTGCTAGATTATGTTGGTCACAGAACTGGTGGTCTATGAGGGTCTATTTAAATGGGTTCCCCCCTAAGATGTAAAATGGTAAAGTTCATGATTAAAGGTCTTGAGGGATAGAATGTTTAAAATCCCCTCAAAAGCCTAAGTCCTAGGTTCTAGTAATTTTCAAAGGCTAAGTTCGAGATCCATTTAAAAAAAAAAAAAAAAAAAAAAAAATTAAAAAAAATCAAAAATATATATATATAATTAAAGATAAATAAATAATATAATTAAAAAAAAATAATAATAAAAATAATAATTAAAAAAAAAAATTAAAAAAAATTAATTAATTTAAAAGATTAAAAATAATAAAACTTAAAAAATAATAAAATAATAATCTTTTAGTAAATAAATGCAGAATTTCATTTTTTTAATGCATTAAAAATTCGATAGATGAGATTAAGAGATATTTTGATCCTCATCGACGGTCGAGATCATTTTGACATGGTTCACTCAAACTAGCCGTTGGGAATTTTTCCTTTAAATAGGGTGCTAGGGGTCATTTGAGATCATTCGATCGGTGAGTCTTGTGCTGAAGAAAGCTCTTCTGTAAACTTTTTCTGGTGCTAATAAAGAAATACTTTGGGGTTGAAATCTTGCTAGTGTTACTCTCCTGAAGTGCTGTGAGCTATTTTATTTTCTGCATAATTTTGCTTTCAGCTATTAGTAATGGCTTAATATAGAGTATTGTTGAACACAAATATCTTGTTCACTTGCTAGGGTTTGAATGGTATTAGAATTTCTGAAATAATGGCATGTATCTCCATTACATCTGAGATCTAGTACTATTTTTCTCTCTTTATTGATGGTTGAAGTAAGCTGTGCAGGAAACCCTTATTGAAAAAATCAGTGGGCATTTGGGGAAGTTCTCGGTTGAACCAGCCAACTCCCGCAAGCATTCTCTTGCAAAGCCCAGCCAATTTCGATCTTGGGTTTATCATTTAAGTTTGTTTTCTGAATTGCATGAGAGATTTCTGAAGTATTTCCTAGTAAATCTGGATTTTTTTTTTATATCACTGTTGATTATTGATAAATCTCGCTGTTTAAGAGTCGAAAAATTGTAAATGTTGTAAATTCGTAGTTGGTTTGTAGGGCTTTATTTTTAATCCTTGCATATCTATTCTCTGGGTTTTTTTTTTTTTTTTGCAGGTTGCAGATTTAAAGTCGAAATTGGATTTTGAAGCCAGATCTAGGCCTCGAGGCTGAGATCTGGCCTCAGAATCAGCTACTGTAGGAATACTTATTTCAGAGCTGGAAAATCTTTGTGGGGTGTGATAACTGAAAATTCTGAAGCAGAGGAGTATCACTTTATTTGCAAATTTCTGAGAAATTTTAAAGGGTTTATCAGTTTCTGGCTGCATATTATTTTTCTCTGGAAAATTTAAACAAAAAATACGTATGTTTGCTTGTCCTCTGGGATCTGTTCCGGCATAGTTCCTTTCGAAGTTTTATTTGAGGGTTTGATGCTTTGCAAACCTGCTGCAGCTCCAATCATTTTCACGCAGTCAGCTCTCAACGCTGCCCCGCTACTCATTTTCCCCTCAACCATTCCCTTCCTCATCACTGCACATCCAGCAGCAAACAAATCTGCATTTCTTCACTTGCTGCTTCACTCCCATCTACTCTGCGGCTACCATTCCAGCTCCACACTACCCACCCACAGCCAAAACACCCGCTATCCACGCAATTTTCTTTTTCTACGCATCCCTGCAAGCATTCTGCTCCATCTGTCTTTGTCCCTCTCATTCTGCCCACGGCTCAATCCCTTGTCCGCTCTTCATTTCCTTTCCTTGTATGCTGGCCTTTCTCCCTGTCTGCGAGCTACTCTCTCCATCCCTCACGCACATTTTCTGTCCCTTGCATCCATTTCATCTCCTTCCCATCTGCCCGTAAACCTGCTAACAAACCCTCAGCCATCACCATTCTTCTTCCATCTCTGCTTCACTACACGTCCAGCCCGTAAACCTGCAGCAAACTCACTCCTCTCGCTGCTGCCGTCAAGTTTTCACACAGACCTGCATCCACAACAAACAGCACTAAAAGAAAATAAGATATATAAATTTTTGAACCGCTTTAGATTTGGTTTCATGTATGTGTGTTAAATAATTTCATATAGGCGTTCGAGTAGCCAGGGTGTATGTATTTTTGTTTCATTAAAATTAAATTTAAGTAAGAGTTTCATTTTCATTAGTTTAGGATTAGTATTATTAGATTTTGATTTTTTATCATAGTTCAAAGATTTTTTTTTAATTTCTTTTTAGTTAGGTTTTGATTTTAATAAGAGAGTTTTGATTTAAAATTTAGATTTAGATTGGATCTTAAATAATTTCAAACTTTATTTTCTTTAGTTTAGTTTATATTAAGACTTTAATTTTGTTTTATCTCAACCTTTATTAAAAAAAAAATACAATTTTAAAGTTTCTTTTAATTTTAAGGCTTGTTAGATTAGATTGATTTAATATTTCAGTTTTGTTTAGATTTAATTTTAAGTTTGTTTAAAAAATAACATAAAAAATTCATAAAAATTATAAAGCTTTAAAAAACATAAAAGATACTTTCTCTACATAGTTTAGATTTTATTTAAGTTGTTAGATTACATTTTGTTAGATTAACAAAATAAAAAAAAAAATGATAAAAGGTTTCTTTTATTTTAGTTTAGATTTTAATATTATTTAAATTTTTTTTAAAGTTTCATTTAGTTTTATGTTTTGTTTTATCTGAAAAATATAAAAACATTTTGGGAAATTTTTTGCCAATTTCAGTCTTGGCTCAGGAATTTCTTAGGTTTCATCTTTTCTGCTGAGGCTAAAATTTTGATGTGGGAATTAATGTTTAACATGCTTTAATGTTCATATGAAGATTAATTACATGAATGTGATCTCTGGTTAGCATTTTGCGTGGTTGTTTATCGCACTTTATCTTTCGAAATTTTAAATTGCTGGAGTATCATTAAGCCATTAAGCATTTTCTCGCATTTGATAAAAGTTAATCTTTGTTTGAGGTGATTGATGGTAAACGATTGTTAATGAGTTCATATTTCTGCAGCGTTCGATAAATAATCGTTTAATCATTTCTTTCATAAAGCATTGGTCTATTAACTTAGTAAAATCAATTAAGTGCTTGTTCCCCCTCGTGTCTCCCAACCCAACTGGTCTTCAGTTGGTCGACCATTTTCCCATAGGGTCTAGCCCCCTTAGCCGCGGGAGACAAGTTTAAACGGAGAGATCGGTGATCAGGGTGACAGCCCCCAGTCTGAGCGTTGTCATGACAATCTGTGCAACAACAGGGACCACACGGGGCCAAGTGGACCCAGTCCAGATTTAGGGATGGAATGTAGCAACCAATGATGTTCCTATCCTAGACAAGGTGAAAGGAAAGGACCAAACAACAATATTTACTTCAAAAGGTTGAATTGATCTTGTTGAGGCCTTGCCTTGGGGATGGCTAGAAAAAATTAGATCCTAGAGCTAGGGCTTTTGATTCCCGGAGAATCCACCGTTAGAATTTCCTCAAATTTGGAGGAGGAGGGGACCCACCAGTATAGTAGCCTGTAGGAGATCAAAATTTTTCCTTGGGTCAATTCCCGAGAAGTTGATTCCCTAGGTGACCTAATGAGGCTAGACCTAGGGAAAAAGGGGAAAAGGGTAAGAAGAGGGCTAAAATGATCAGCCTTTTTTAGGGATTAGTGCCTAATTCACTTAGGGATATGGAGTCAAGGATGATGATGGGTAAGAACTTGGTTTCTCGATCAAGGAGGCCCGGAAACTCAACTTCATCCAATGTTGAGAGAAAGAAAAGAAAAGTGACCTTCAAGCATTTATACTTCAAAGCAAATGATGCAAGCTTATCGAGACAAATCATCTCTAGGACATTTCATTCATATAACATTGGCCCATACATTAAATTAGCTAAAACATGCTTAATTCCACATTTCAATTATGCAGCAACTAGCCCTAATTTTATCAGTATGCAACAACAAGAATAACAATGTCAAAATTTACTTACAACTTTATAGAATATATCCAACCAACATTTCATTTGCAAGACAAATCTCCAAGACAAGAAAGATAGCCCAAATCCATATGTCAAAATTCATCCATCTCCAAAAAAATATCCTCCAAAGAAAAAATGTGAAGATCTCTATGATTAGAGAGATCCCAAGTCAAGTGATTATCCAAATGAATGTATCTAACATCAATATATAGCCTCCTAAGGAGTTTGAATTAGCCTATGGGCCTACATTAGCCCTTAATGATAAAATAATGTGCAAATAAAACCCTTATTGGTGACAAGCCCACCAAACTACCTCACAAATGTAAAAATAAGCCTCACAGGAGGCCAAATAATAATATGTGCATGTCGTGGGGCCCTCCAAAGGCCTAATAATATCCTATAGTGCCATGCTAAGGAATAAATTCCTCGAAATATGATGGACAAGGAGGTGGCCCCTTGTTCTCCAAGTAGTAGACCTATGATGCTCCTAGTAGGTCTGAGGGCACATAAATGACCTTAAGGGTCATATGAATCGGAGATGCTTGTAGATCCTCTGTAAGGACCCGAGTGGCGGAATGAACGCTGCCATGACATCGTACAAGTCCTGAGACACCTGCCAAGAGTGTGGGGCTCTTGTGGGGGCCTGTTGGGCATAATGTACCAAGAATATAACCATCATCCCAAAAGTGGATCGCTAGTAGTCTCTGAGCATCGATGAAGGTCCGTGGAGTGGTATCTGCTACTGTGGAGACCAGTGGCTCTCCATGCACACTCTATATGTGCCAATGTAGTCCTCTGGGGGTTAGGATCCTGTATAGGGAGACCAAACCCAAATGGAAACCACCTGTAATCCTGATTAGATCCAATGCTACCCCTAGGATTCAACCAGTCATTAAAATAATCGAGTAAAAGATTTTACAAATCATGGATAACAAAGTGGGCACTTCATAATGGCATGCCCTTCCGTAGGGGGCTTTGACATGTGCTAGTGTCTCCAAGCTCTAAAGGGGGTTAACCAAGTACCTTTTTAGGTGGTTTCATCCCTTAAAGGGGATAGTATGTCCAAGGTACATCCCTCTAATGGGGTTGGCAAGTGACAAATAAGTGGAATGGAATAGGGAATAAGAAGGGCAACCCTGGGCCACATATTGGGGCATAGGGGTAGTTGAATAAGGGAAAGCCCACACCTGGGTATGTAATGTGTAAGAGGAAGAAATCATGGTACACGAGGTACCCTGGCCTTGATTTTTCCACCCTTCTTTATATGCATTTTGCCTTTTATGAATTTTCTTTCATTAACTACTCGAGACTCAAAGGATAAGAGCATGATGTGTAAGATATACCAGTGATTACCCCCTTTTAGGTACGGCGGTTAATTGCCCTCCAGGGGTTGGGACAATCATGGATTCCTGAAGGATAAACGAGGCTCATATAGGACCTATGGAACCAGGGTGACGACCATGGATTGGGGTAGAGCTCATGTATTAGCTTTTGCCCACGTGCTAATTATTTTTTCCCCGGCCATCTTTTGCATTTTGCGGTAAAATTCCCTGTTAAATGTGGTCGATTATGCTTTTTTCTTTTTCTTTTCGTTGCTTCAACCTTCGGGGCGTCATTCTAGGTCTGACCAAAGGTCAGGGCAAAGGGGATAGGGAGGCTGGCCCTATGTGCACCCAGAATGGAAATGTGGACCCAGGTGGGAGAAATGATGAATGGGGGTATAATGAGTGGAAAGGGAGTAATATATGTGGATAAAAGAGCAGGACCACGCACCCAAAGTCGGGTTTTCCCAAGTAGTACCACCCTAGAACCAAATGGTCGATAAAAAAGATCCTACGAGACTAAGAAACAAAGGTAACATCCAAAAGAGATCATGGGGACAAGAGCACAAACTAAGCCCACCCTTTCTGCCAAATCCCCCCATCAATCCATACCTAGAGGTATCCATGAGAACTTAACTCAATACTCAATTACCAAATGACAAGACATACCTTTAGATTCGGGAGGCCCACCCAATGTTGCATGAAGCGGGGACGAAACAGGGACATTTTTTGGAAGCGGGGACGCGGAAGCGTCATTTTCCAAAAATCTAGGAAGCGAAGCGTCTGCTATCTATATATATATAATATATATATAATATATAATTTTTGCATTTTACTCAAAACAAACATCCAATACCAAATTAGTTGTAGAAGACATTAAACATGCATATTTTTGCATAAATCAAGATAGATATAGCATCCATTGTACATTAAATGATTAATTATTCGAGCATCAACCATTTAGATGCATCAACCATCTAGAATCTAGATTCTTCTCCTCTTGCCTAGCCTTTGCCTCTACCTCGATTGTCTAGGGATATTAGTCAACATTGCCCAATTTTGATCCAACTACCTAATTCAAGACTTAAGATACGGTAGAAAAAGCTTAACATGCTTGATCGATGATTTTGATTTGATTGAAAGGTAATTTTTTGCTAAGGGCGTGACAAAGGAGTTCAACAATTAACACCACCAACACTAGGGTACATATAGGGCTTGGTGCTCTTGACTAAATGCTAACCGCATACCTTCATACTTGATATAATCTAATGAAATGCCACAATCCCATTGATCCTGAATTCCTGAAAATTGTTAAGTCTGTTGAATTTTGAATAGGATATGAAATTCTATTTTCTCCATATGAAGTCCAATGAAGTTGGAACCACTCTCAAACATCCTGAGTCATTTCATGGTAATGTTAAAAATTTAAGTAAAAGGATGAAAATGAAAAATAAAGGAGAATATCACTTTTACTTTAAGAATTTAACATTACCATGAGGGAGCATCTGCTATATTTATATTTTTTCCCTTCATTCCTCACCCTAACCCAAGGTGGACCCACCCCCAACAAGCAAACTCGCCTAAATTGAAAAAAAAAATCGATTTTCTAAACAGCGGGACGCTTTTTCCGGAAGCGTGTAAGAAATCATACGATTCGCCCTCCGAAGCACTGCACTTCGGTCGCGCTTCCTGGACGAATCTGTACGGGACGCGCTTCGGGCCTTAGATCGGGGGGGGAACGTTTCCTGCAACCTTGGGCCCACCTTCAAACATATGATCAATTCAAGTGGGTGAGGGACCACATAGCTGGATTAGGTTGCAGAGAAATGGCACAACAAACTAGCAGGAGGCTGCAAGGGGCTACTGGCTGCCAGTTGAGGTCCATCTTGGAGAAAACTTTCTCCTGGGGATATCACCCACGAAGTGGTGGGTAACATCTGGCTCCAACTGGGACGTGATCTCTTGAAGAAGTGGACGAGGCTGCTTGAACGGGAGGTCACGAGAACTCCAACAATCTCTTGGTCACCATATACCTGTTGTTGACCTCTACTGGTCAACTACCCATGCAGTACACCCCCTATTTTTTACAAAAAAGAGGCAGCACCTGATCAGCATGTCTGTGCCATCCTGCAGTCATCAGCAGCTTGATCAATCGTTTCTGTAAACCCAGTCTGCATGTATTAATTGTAAATAATCCTAGCAGATGTGAGTCGTGTTGTAAATTGCCTAGGTGGATCTAACTTTCCTATGATAATCTATGTCCCGGAAGGTTTTTCGTCTCACCGATCCACGGATC
>APFE031089615.1:0-21651 GCA_000404065.3 Pinus taeda | reverse complement strand
AAAAATAGGAAAAGATTGCCGGATTTTTGTCGTTTCAAATTCGATACTGGAAATAAAACGACGTGTCCTTGATTGCTTTTTACTTTTCAGGTCAAAGGCACTAAACATGAAAATATCCTTGGTCGCAAGATCAGGCAGTTCTCCTAGGTATTATTTTATACTTTTTCGGGCTTAGGAGACACAAATTTACGAAAAGGTCCAATCTGGAGTCTTCTAAGTTTTTTCAGACTCTCTAAATATGAAAAACGTCGAGTTTCTCCTATACTGGATTCGTTAAATTTTACAGTAAAGGACCTGTTCTATTACAAACAGGAACGGACCGCTCCTTCTTAGGGTTCGCATCAAAAACTAAGTTGGACTCATCCGAAGGATGAGCTTACAAACAAGCATATGTTATCCTCCTCAAGCTTGTAAAAAATAAAGAGGTACTTGCCAGAAATGGTGGGGGAAAAATGAGAAGAATGAACCTATTTGATATCCTTTTGCTTCAAAAAAGAAAAACCTTACTACCACTCTTGAACACGACACTTATTCATTCGCCTGGGTTGGGAAATCCCTTGCCTCACAGTTGACCAAAATCATTGACATTTTTTAGCTGGGTTATGGGAGTCGACTTTGAGTCATTCGTCACCAAACCATCTGTTGTGTCGTTATGTGTTCAAGAGGTCTGTAAGCAAAACATTCAACCGCAAAATACCTATCATCCATTATGTCATCCTTGAGTCAGTCCTTGCAGCAACATTTCTTCAACTTGAACTATGATTTCGTGTTGTGGGCTTGCCTGTGACGGGTCGCTTTCTATCGACATCAGCACACTATCTAGAGAGTTGACTTAGAAATCGTTAGTACCTTGAAGTCTGCATGCATCAATGGCAGGATTCTCGCCTTCGATGTTAGTTTTCATCATTAACTTGTGATCGAAGGATTCCATGAAATGTTCGACATCGACTCATTCATTCACATCTCATGGATTGTGCTGGGTACTTTGAGAACCATTGACACTACTGATGGTTTCTCCCACGCTTGTTAACAGTTTACATCATTGACTGGTAATCAAGTGGTTTCTACCATGTTTGACATCGACTCATTTATTCGCATGGCTAGAATCGTACCGATTCGGGAAGTAGAGATGAAGACCCTGGATCTAGTTTCCACCATCCAGGCTGAAAGGAGTTTTGTATTCATTATGTTGTAGACCAATTATAAACAGATGGCTACGTCCATACTGTGTCTACAGGAGTCTATGATTATGATGTATTATGAAATCATTCCTATATCAGAGTAGTTAGTCTATTAGTTAAAGTTTTGATCTGAGTATGGGAATTCCTACCTCAGTGATGATATAATCTTATACATGTATTTTGTGTTGAAAATTGCAGGTTCTGACCAGGCTTCTCCACGAGATAATCCTGAAATGATAAAGTACTTCACCCTTCTAGATGATATAAACCTTATCCATTTACAGCTTGCACTTTAGGGGTAATCTGTTACACTGAAATTTGTCACCATGACTATCTGCAGTTAATATGGCTCCATCAATAGTCATATTATCCTCCTTGTCAAGCATTATACCTCTGCTCTCCATGTCAAACTTCAAAAAAGAGAGAAAGTCATTAAAAATCATGTTTATCTCTGGGTACGCAGGTTCTCTGTACCTTGCCTACGTGTACGCATCCCAAGCTCATTGTACCTACGTACTTGTACGCTCTGTATGTCAAGGGATGGGTGCGTACTCCTGTAAAGGTAAAAAAGCGCGAGTTTCATCTTAAAAAAGTTACTTGTGGTCACTTCTATAGCTTTCTAGAAGAGTGTTTGACGTGTATTGACCGCCTCCAGATGGTTCATGCATCCCTATGATAGAGGAACTTATCCCATCAAGAGAGGAACTACCCCATCCAAATGAGGGAGTATCCCATTGATGTTGGAACTGAATAACTTCCTCTAGAACACTATAAATATAGGCATTGGGCCAAATGAGGGGAGGTTGAAAGCTGAACATTCCAAAGGGTAGATGCTGCTGGAATTAGGACTTCCATTGTAAGCTTGTGGGGAGAGATTACCATCCTTTCTTGTTTCATTTGGAAGTGGGTGAGCTTGTCAAAGTAGAGGAAAGCTCTTGCTAGACCCTGGGAGGAACTTGCACAACACCAAGGCTCAGGTTGTAATGGTTTCCTTTTTGTTTCCTTAATACAAATAAGTCCATTCTTCTCAATGATTTGTTGTTAATGAATTGTTTCATATACTCCTTGGTCTATATGTTGAATATGCTTTGTTTTATGGAATATTCAGGTGTTATGTAATCATTTTATTTTTAGTGTATGCAGGTTTCAAAGTGAAGGAGGAGCTCATCTGGATCAACGAGGCTAGACTGCTACAACAAGCGTTGGACTTCAGGTAGGATCGAAAAACACTTGGTTTCTCATAGAATAATGTATGTTTAGAGAAGGATTGCTCTTAATTGTCTTGTTTGTCACTAGAGAGTCTTAGACTCCTAGGGAGGTTAGTTTTGTCAGCAAAAATAACTCTTTCCGCATGACAGGAATACATCAAACTTTTAATTTATATGACTAGCCTAGATCCATCTTAACTCTGGATCTACCAAGGGCCGAGACGGATCAAATATATTTTCACTCTAAGAGATTTTTTCATCTCAAGAGATTGGATCCCTCTTTAACCTGGATCTAGGATGGTTTAATTTCACCCTTTAAATAGGATAAATTCCACATGAATACCATGGGTCAATATCATGGATTATGAATACCATGTGTCATTTTTTTTATAAGGTTATTTTTATTTTTCTATTTTTACTTTTAATTTTTTTTTTACTTTTTTATTTTATTTTGACTGAGTTAAAATGTTTATATTGCATTACATTAATCTTTTTATTTTATGTCATTTTCAGGTCAAGATATTTGATCCCTCTTAGTGCTAGACTATATTCCAAGTGAATACCATGGGTTCTTATAAACCTAGAGCCCAAAAACCACCCTAACTTCACTAGGCCAAGTTTACCTTATTATTTTTGTTTAAATTTATTTTTATTTTAATGTGGGGTTATTTTTATTTTATTTTGACCAAGTAAATATGTTTAAAGGACATTACATTACATTAAGTTACATCACAACATCTCTACCTTACTAGTCTAGAGAGCGTCACTCTTACTAGGCTAGAGAGCATCACCACAACATCTCTACGTTACTAGGCTAGCCTTGCCCAACTAGGCTCGGGCATACACAATAAGAGAGAGGGGAGGATGGAGCAGGCACAATAAGAGAGAGAAGCAGGGCAAACTACATCATATTTATCTATTTTGGAATAAAGCTTTCAGAATTTTAATATAATTATCAATCATTATTAAGTGGATGGTAGGGATTTAAACTCCACGAAATATTATGGAATATTCTTGATATATTCACAAATCAAAGGTTGAGATTTATTTTAAAAGTATTTATTCACTTTCTACCCTTTTAATTAAGTTGATTAATTAAGAAAAAGGCACATGAAATATGTGATATGAACTAAATTACCCTTTTTTTGGATATGTGGTATTGATAAATAGTATTGGCAAGGTATTATAACAAATCATATTTATAAGTTAATAATATCCATGGTAAAGTGGAGTATTTATATATAATTAACTCATATTTTAAATACTTTATAAATAATAATAATAATTTAAAATAAAGTCATAATTTAATTATTTTTACTTTTTATTATTTTAAGTAATGTTATGTAAATGTTTTGACTTGAAAATCCATGGTTTTCTCTCTCATGTTATTATTCTAATGTAACCTATTTATAGACATAAAATTTTAACTTTGGAAATTAAATTTCAACAAATAACATCTTACTAATAATTATATATATTTTTAATAATTAAACTAAAACGTATAATATAAATTTATAATTAAATAACTTATTTTTAATATGTAAATATTAAATCACCCTATATCCATTTAATTGTGTATCTATCAAGCCCCTAGAGGGATCAAATCTCTCAAGGTGCAAACCTTTCCTCAAGTTTTGCACTCAAAAGTGTAATAATAGAAATATGTTTGATATAGTTTGAGTTAGTCTAATGATTGAAAATATATGTAATTATTATTAAGAGGTTATTTGTTAAAATTTAATTCCTAAAGTTAAAATAATATGTCTTTAAATAGGCTACAACATAGAAGAATACCATGGGACAACCCATAGCTTGTCAAAATCTAGTGTCCAAAAAAAACTAGTAGTTTGACTCAGTCAAAATGTTTACATAACATTACAACATCTCTTCCATAATTGTATTATTATACTTTAACAGGAGAAATAAAATAATTATTTATATTACTAGATATTAACTTGTCAACTAGGGTTATTCGAGGTGATTGGGAGAAAGGAATAGAATCCTCCCCTCCTAGGTTCAATTCCCACAAGTGACATGACAGATGTTGACAGTGTTGGAAAAAGTAATTACTAAGAGGAGGGTGAATCAATAACTGTGAGGTTATTAAAACTTTATGCTAAATTCTTCTATTTCCTTTGACTTTTTCTAGCTATTTGTATGAGCATTTAGACTACAATTTAAATGTGTAGTAAAGCAAACCATTCACATGAGCACACACATATTGACACTAGTATTTTTTACATGGAACCCCAAAGGGAAAAACCCACCAAATTTGTTTGTTATTATGAAGTAAATTAGGCACCCGCTTAATTACATCAATTTTTTTGTGAACACCCACTCATAGGAGGCCCCAACCCCCTTAAAATAGCAAGCCACCACTTTCCAAGAGGAACCAACCTCTTATAAATGCAGACAACTACCTACTATAGCCACCATTCTACTTTTTATATAATTTCCAAACTGAAAATAGAGGCTAATACATTTACACATAAATATAAATATGATCTAATGTAGTTCCAACTCCATTCCTTGACCTCTACTATTCTCCTTTGAACTGTACCCCCTGCTTCTCAACAAAATATGATCACTACCCTCTTCTTCACTATATCTCTATTACACACTTGGCTAAGTCACCTTCTCACTTACACACTCACAGTCTTGCGCACTTTAGCTCACAACAATTCTACATTCACCCAGTTTGCTAAATTTCTCTCCATTGTGTTGTTCCTCTAAGCACTAGGAATAGTGTTGTCTCTGCAATAATCCACACTTCGTAAGTGTACTCAACGCATGGCTTCCCATACTACAGTCACATATATTTTTAGACACGGAAACTGAGTTAATGCAGAGAATGGGATTCCATCTTTTTCATCTGCTAAGAATTAAATTTCAATCAAATTGTTGAATCAAAGAGCTCCTCCATTAATGTCTTCCTGTACTCATTGCATGGCTCTCCTTCATTTCTCTTTAAAAAACATAATACTAGAGGATAACACCACAACCCACCATCTTTTTCATTTAATTCATCACAACTTGCAATGAATCTCGGGGATGGTTGACTCTATTTCACAACAGGCACCATTAAATTTCTCTACGTATAATGCTCCTTCACTATCTTGAATCAAATATCTTAGTAATTTCCATTTCCATTGATGCCAATTCTCAAGTCACAACTACCGACCCGTTCATGACCATGGGTGCTTAGCCCTTGGCATACTCCTCTTGGCGCGCTCCTTTTTTTTATTTGGCCTAAAGTCCCATGGTCACAATAACACATTAAACCATTACAAAACCGAGACTTGGGCACTTATTTAGCTATAGCCCAGAGGGCTTAAGGTACACATCAAACCTTCTATTCCCTCAGTCACATTTTCCACACATAACCCTGCGTTAGCGTGTAGTGCGTAGCTTTCCAACATGACAGTATTTTTCATGCCTCCTTTCTAAACTTTGGGGTTCCTCTTAGCAAGCTTAGTTGTCATGTGGAGTCTTCCCTACACTTTCACTGGCTAATCAAAGGCCCCACTAGGATGAGCTATCTAACCGATGTGCCCTGACACATTTTCTATTGGTTTTTTAATATTTGGTTGTCAATGTCGATGTGTCACAGCTCCCACTTCTTGGTGCTTCCAGTTTTTAGACCTCAAAATAATCGTCGAGCTCCAATTGGCGAGATGACATCATGCTAACATCATGAGTGCCATATGGCACCTCCAAACTGGTGACACATGTCACTTAGATTTGACCCATTAGGCTACCAAAAATGATGAATTTTCCTGCCATGTGTTCCTTTGTACTAATGTCATGCTGACTTCACCTTAGCCAATCTAATGTTTCCATGTGCCTGCTTTGAGGAGAGAGAAAGGGTCCTCGGATCCTTGGTTTTGTGATAAATTCCTTTTTTAATAAAAAAACCACAAGGTTTAAGAACCCATCCTTGATGCCACTCCATTGTGGTCTATGGTATTAGGGGGAGTGGTCTCGAAATGGTTCTCCATCATTGAACTACGTGATTGACGGTATGGGAAAGCACCTCCCGACACCTCAAGAACTAACAAGACTTCTATATCAAGGCCCATCTAAATGTTTTCATGTGGTCCAGTGCCTATCTCCTGGTGCTTCAACTTTGTTTTCCCTTTGCAATCTCAAGGATGAGCCTTGTGGGATGATGTGTAGTGTGGGGTTTGTCTGAATCCCTTCCTATTCTCCTATTAGTTGTCGCTCTACTTAACTTTCCTTTGGTCTAACTCTCCTTTGCACCATGCTTTGATATCCTCTAGCCTAACCCTCAACAGGATGAACTATTGGAGTGGGGACCTCCCACTCAAATCCTTATTGGTTCATGCTTTCCTCCATGGCCCGAAAACTTATATCCCAGTTCTTAACCTTGTGTGCCATTTGCAAACTGTCAGGGTGCATCCATCGAGGTAACTCCACCAGATTGGCTCCACCTAATCTAATAAAAAATGTTTTCACTGCTCTATTGTCAGCCCACATCTGCTTGGAACTTCCTTTAGCACCTCCGTTAGCAGTGCCAACAACTTTGTCCACTACCAAACTTGGTCACCACTATCAACCAAGGCCACATTTGACTCTTCCATCTTACTTTGGGGCACCTCAACTTTGGATGGCAATAATTTGTAACCCAAAAGGCCTATTTTCAGACTTCAATATACCATTGGGAATCTCTTTCCGAGCACTATCTAATGATGTCATTTTTAGGAGAAATTAAGATAATCCATTGAAACATAATCTCCTCCAAATTTTGGGACTCCCCAGTCATCATAGCTTGCTCTTCATTACCAACATCTATTGCCTCTAATCTCAATGCTAGTCTGGTTGAAATCAATGCCAACATACCAAGTGCCACCAACCATTCAAAGAATTCCAATTGTCCAGCAATCTACCCCTTTGGCATTGATGGAAACATTGGAAGCTCCCCCTGAAACCAGGCATGGTCTTCTTCATCGTTGTTTTTCTCCTGAGCACTAGTAATATTCTCCCCCTTTGGAATCAATGGTAAATGATTCTCTTGGAAACTCCCCTTGAACCACTATGGCATATTATTCAATTGATACCACATGCTGAGTAGCTTTCAACACACATTATAATCAAGTCATTTGGGAGGAGGAGTCACAACTCCTATCTGTTGGCGAAGATAAACAAAGGGATCTCTTGCAAATGTCTTAGTAAACATGTGTACAAGTTGTTATTTGGTGGCCACATACTCAAGATGAACAACATTAGTGGCAACGTGTTCTCTTAGGAAATCAAACTTGATAGGAATGTGCTTGGTATTTGAGTGCATGAAAGGATTCTTATAAATGTTGATAGCACTGGTGTTGTCACACATGATGGGAATTGGTTCAATCAACTCTATCTTAATGTCCTTCAAAGTTTGCTTCATCCATAGAATTTGTCAGCAACAAGTAATAGCTACAATATATTTTGCTTGTGTAGTTGATAGGGAGATAGAGCCTTGTTTCTTGCTAACCCAAGATACTAAGAAATCTCCCAAGAATAATGTTGCACCATAGGTGCTCTTTCTATCATCCATACTGCATTCCCAATCAGCATTAGTATAGGCCCTCAATTTGAACTCTCCACTCCCAGCATACCATAACCCATAATCAATTGTGCCATGCAGATATTTGAATATCCTTTTTGTTATGCAGAATCTACAACTGCGGACAGAAGTATTTTCCATAGGCCTAGTGAACTAACCTAGAACAATAAAAAGACAAAGGGACTAATGTTCTCCTTAAAGTAAATAGATAACGGGGCAAAGCCTACCTAGAATTTGTGGTATTCTTCGCTTCTTCCTTGGCTTGAATGCTCCAATCCTAGCTCTGATTGTTATTATCAGAACCTGCATAGTCATATAACAAAAGACAACGATCCACAAAATCTATGTAGCATCATCTGAACACTTTTTTCAATACGTCAACATGGTATTGAAATATATGAAACCATAACATCATATATAGGAAAACAAAGAACTCTTTGCATTAATATAAATGGACTGGGTTACAAGAAAAAATAGGTGTTGATATTGTAAAAGAGCTCCTCCAAGTTGACTTGTTATTTCCTTGTCAGAAAGTGCACCTCTAATCACCTGAATGCATGGAAATATATGTCTCACATTAGAAGCATAAGGGTAGACATTAGGGGAATTTTGAGCTCTAAAATGGGCCTCCTAAGGAAATTATAGAATAATAGTGGAAATAATAAAATAAGATTTGATTACATCATCAAATTTTAGAGAGAAAAAAGAAAAACCTATTTTTTCAACTCATATTTTCAAATTATCTCCCTATGAGTTTACTCAAATTTAGAGCAGAAACAATTGTTGAATGTAGAATTTGATTCCTCATCCAAGGAGTACCCATGTTCCATTCTTTCGATGGAGCATGCTACATGAAAATTGAGAAATACATGAAAAACGTGATTGCAATCACGATTTTTCATGTATTTCTCATTTTTCGTATAGAAATGTTCATCGAAATTATGCAACATGGGTACTCCTTGGATGAGGAATCAAATTCTGCATTCAATGAGTGTTTCTGCTCGAAATTTGAATAAACCCATAGGGAGATAAGTTGAAAATACGAGTTGAAAAATTATTTTTATTATTTTATTATTTTTTAATCTTTTTACTTTTTTACTCCAAAAATGGTGAATCATCCCCATGGTTGACATCATCATATTGAATGCTATTAGTTCTTATAGATTTTATTTTGGTTGTACATTTATCTTAGGAGGCCCATTTTAGACCTCAAAGTTCCCGTAATGATCACTCTCCAAAATCAAACCCCTTGCCTATGGATGGTAGTAAATATATAAGTGAAGGAGGTAGTTAATGAATTGTAATCCTTTTACCAATTATGGTTTGAGATCCACTATTGATGGGAGGAGGATAGGGTTCAAGACTTTTATCTAAGGTAAATGGTTATAATAGATCCTAGAATCTTCTGGAAGAAGAGGCTTCAGGATTCTCTCTCTTTTTCCTGAATTTTTAGAACCAACATAGGTGCATAGTGGAGCAACCTATAGGTGTTCAATGGAGGCCACAGTGGAGAAACCTAATAGTTAACACTGTCCAGTAGGAGGCTAGGAGCGGTGTTCCTTAAAATGACTGAAACAAGATGTTCTTAGTGTTAGAAAAATATTATATGTGATAGAGAAATGCAAGACATTTAATATGCAGAAAAACACAAATATATAAAACCAGAGAGACACAGATATACATGGTTCACCCAGTTTGGGCTACGTCCACCCCGAATAGTCATTCCTTCCTTTCTATTATCCAGCAAAATGAGTAGACACAACATACAACAGATCTACTGTAATATCCTATGTTTTCTCTCACAGTCTCACCTCTCTATTTCTCGCTCTAAGAATACACATATATTCAAAATCCTCAATACAATATCCTGATACAAAGAGAGGGGTTGCCTTCTAGGGAAAAAAACCCTAAACTAAACATAAATTCTATTGTCAAATCATCTGCCTAATGAACGGCCCATATTGACTAGAAATTACTATACTTTTACAAGGAAATTTTACATTTGGATTTAGCTTTAGGGGCACTACCCACGAAACCCCCACACCCCCCCACATGGAGGGGTGTACAATCTTCCTGGGGTATACATCCAGCTGAAACAAAGACCTCTACATTAGGATGATAATCATGCTCCACACCTAACAATCTCCCACTTGGAGAATGATTGTAGCAACTCCACTATTGCTTCATTTGCTAGACAATGACTCCTCTTTGGACTTGGTTTTTTCTCATCTTCATAGTCATCCTTGAAGACCAATTGAAACTGAGCATATTCTCAGTTTCTCCCTGGTTACAACTTTTGTTAGCATATCTACAAGATTCTGGCTAGTGTGTATCTTTTCCAGCTTCAACTCTCCATCTTCCAACACTAATAGTATGAAATGGTACTTGAGCTATATGTGTTTAGTCCTAGAATTAAATGTTGAGTTCTTTTCAAGACAATTGGCACTTTGGCTATCACTGTATAACATGCCCATATCATACTTCTTACCCAATTCATCCTTAAACATTTGTAACCAAATCATTTCTTTACTAGCCTTTGTAGCAGCAACATACTCTGCTTCTATTGTTGAAAGTACAACAACACTTTGGATTTTTAAAACCCAACTGGCAGTTGTTTCACCTACAGTAAATACATATCCTGTAGTTCTCCTCCTATTATCTTTATCCCCTACCATATCTGCATCAACATATCCCTATAGAGAAATGTTTGAACCACCAAAGCATAATGCTTGATTTGTGGTACCTCTCAAATATCTAAGAATCCATTTCACTACCATCCAATGTTCTTTTCCTAGATTGTTCATGTACCTACTTAAAACACCCATTGCATGTGCAATATCAGGCCTTGTGCAGACCATTGCATACATTAAGCTTCCAACTACTGATGCATATGGAACTTTATACATGTAATCCATGTCTTCTTGGGTCTTTGGGCACATCTCCTTACTAGGTTTGAAATGGCTAGCAAAAGGTGTACTAATTATATTTGCATTGTGCATATTAAATTTTTTCAACACCTTTTGTCTATACTCATTCTAAGACAATGATAATTTGTGATTTTTCTTGTCTCTAGTTATTCTCATACCAAGGATTTGTTTTGCAACTCCCAAGTCCTTCATTGGAAATGAATTTGCCAATTTTCTTTTGAGCACATTTAATTCTTGCATGTTAGACCCTACGACAAGCATGTCATCTACATACAATAACAATATAATATAGCTGCCATCATTTTGCTTTTTCAGATAAACACAATGATCAAAGTGAGATCTAGTATAACCTTGTTCAGACATAAACTTGTCAAATTTTAGATACCACTGCCTTGGAGCCTAGTTTAAGCCATACAAGCTCTTCTTCAACCTGCATACTAGTTTCTCCTACCCTTTTACCTCATATCCTTGTGGCTACTACATATATATATCTTCCTCAAAATCCCCATGGAGAAAGGTTGTCTTTACATCTAACTACTCAAGATGCAAATCTTCAACTGTTGTTAGACATAAAATAATTCTAATTGAAGTCATTTTAACAACAGGAGAAAATATTTCATCAAAATCAATACCTTTCTTCTGTGTAAACCCCTTCACCACAAGTCTAGCTTTGTACCTATGTTTTCCTCCATCTTCTTCCTTCAGCCTGTAAACCCATTTATTCTACAATGTGATATTACCTATAGGCAACCTGACTATGTCCCAAGTCTTGTTATGCATTAAGGAGTCCATCTCTTCTTCCATGGCTAGCTCCCACTTCTCCCTTCTTTCAACCTGCATTTGCTTCTTCATAACATTCGGGTTCACCAGAATCAGTCAACAATAAATAATATAATGAAGAAGAGTATAGTTCAGGGAGTATACTTATCCTAGTAGATCTTCTAACACCACTTTTATGTGTTTGGGGTGCCTATTGCTGTTGTGATGGTTGTTGTTATTGTGGTTATTGATTATTATTATTTTCAGGCACCCTTACTCTTTTAGTGATCCCATCAAGAACTGTGTATTCCTTGTTTTCTTTTTCCTGTTTCTTTTCCTGCAATTGATTCTTATACAAGACCTTTTCATTGAATATTATATCTCTGCTCCTAATCATTTTGTGATTTTCATAATCATATAAGTGATAACCAAAATCACTAACACCATATCCAATAAAAGTACATTTCTTTGATTTTGCCTCAAGCTTTGTTCTATTTTCTTTATTATTATGAACAAAGGCCTCACAACCAAAAGGCTTTAAAAAGGAGTAGTTTACTTTTTTACCTGTCCATGCTTCCTCTAGAATACCACCATCCAAGGAACTTGAAGGCCCTCTATTTATTAGATAAACAACAATATCTACAACATCTACCCAAAATTGTAAAGGCAATCCTGCATGCAATCTCATGCACGTCGCATGCTCCATGATTTTTCTGTTCATCCTTTATGACACACCATTTTCTTGTGGTGTTCTTGGAATGGTCTTCTCTCTGTGAATTCCATGCTCTAAATAGTACCTATCAAACTCTTTTCTGTAATATTCACCTCCATTGTCTGATCTGAGACACTTCAATTTCTTTCCTATCTCAATCTCAACCAAAGCTTTCCATTTCTTAAAAGTATCAAATACATTAGATTTATTCTGAATACAATAAATCCAAGCTTTTCTAGTTGCATCATCAATAAAAGTAACATAATAACAAGACCCATCAAGAGATGATACCTGAGCAGGTCCCCATACATCTGTATGCACAAGCTCTAATTTTTCACTCTTCTTTTCTTTCCCAGCTCTGAGAAATCTAACTCTCTTCTATTTTCCATAAATGCAATTCTCATAGAAGTCCAAATCAATATTCTTCAAACCTAGCAACAAATTCTTTGAGTGAAGAATCTTCATTCCCTTCTCACTCATGTGTTCGAGCCTATGATGACATAATGTTGCGCTCTTTTGTAAGTTAAAGCATTAAAAGAGTTAGAAATACCATCGCATAAATACAATGTATGAACCTTTTCACCTTTTACTATTACCAGGGCTCCTTTTGTGACCTTCCAAGCTTTATCTGTGAAAGTTGTCACACAACCTTCACCACCTAACTGCCCTATTGAAATCAGATTTTTCTTCATATCTGGGACATGTCGTACCTCCTTTAGTATCCATTGGTTTCCATTCTGATGCTTTACAAGAACCTTACCCATTCCAACAATTTTATAGGGTTTATCATCACCCAAACGGACTTGTCCAATATCTCCTTGAACATAGTCATGAAAATATTTCTTATCAGGTGTGGCATGGAATGAGGCCACTGAATCTACCACCTAGGAATCAGTAATATTTTTAAAAGAAAGAATCAAAGAATCTTGTAACACCTCTCCTGTCACATGTGCTTCATAATTGTTTTCTTGTTGTGCATCTCCTTCTTTTCCCTTTCGAGATCTACAATCTTTCTTTAGGTGTCCTTTCTTTCTACATTTCCATCACACTATCCCCGATTTAGACTTGGATCTGCCTTTCCTTGATTTACTATGATATCTTGAGCTCTTTCCTCTTTCCATTTTTCTTCCCCTAGACTCTTCACTCAAAGCATTACCCAATGTCTCATCGGAGCTTTTCTATCGCATTTCCTTGCTAAGGATAACACCGACAACATCATCAAACTTTAGAGTACTAGATCCAGAAACAGAGTTACTAATGCTCATTACTAAACCATTCCATCCTTCTAGTAATGAGCACAAGAATAACATAGCTCTAACTTCATCATCAAAGTTTACCCCTACAGAACTTAACTAACTTGTAACTATGTTAAAATCATTTAAATGGTCTATAATAGATCCACCTTCCGACATCCTCATATTAAATAACTGTTTCATAAGAAATACTTTGTTTGAGGCTGAGGGTTTTTCATATAGTTTCACCAACGGCTAAATCAAACCCTCTTTCATTGTTTCCTTTGAAATGCTGAAGGTGACCGAGTGCCTTTCTATCAAGAATGTTCCATTCTTCATCTGTCATAGCCATCAGCTTCTTTGTCTTTCCACTCAATGCTAGGTACAGATCTTTCTGATACAGATAGTCTTCCATCTACATCTTCCACAGTGGGAAGTTTTTGCCGTTAAATTTCTTGACCCTAAACTTACCATCTTCTACCATTTCTCCCACTCGAACAAGAAACCCTCCTTTCTTGCGAGTTTATCAGCCAAATAGACCTTCAGCTCTGATACCAATTGTTAGAAAAATATTATATATGATAGAGAAATGCAAGACATATAATATGCAGAAAAACAAAAACACATAAAACCAGAGAGACATAGATATACATGGTTCACCCAGTTTGGGATACGTCTACCCCGAATAGCTAGTCCTTCCTTTCTATTATCCAACAAAATGAAGAGACACAACCTACAGTAGATCCACTTTAATATCCTCTATTTTCTCTCACAGTATCACCTCTTTGTTTCTCACTCTAAGAATATACATATATTCAACAGCCTCAATACAATACCCTCATACAAAGAGAGGGGTTTCCTTCTAGGGAAAAAAACCCTAAACTAAACATAAATTCTACCGTTAGATCATATGCCTAATGAATGGCCTAGATTGATTAAAAATTACTATGCTTTTACAAGGTAATTTTACATCTATTTTTTGCTTAGGGGGCGTTGCCCCCAAAACCCCACCCCCCTGCATGGAGGGGTGTACAATATTCCTGGGGTATACATTCAGCTTAAACAAAGACCTCTAAATTAGGATTGTAATCATGCTCCACACCCAACACTTAAACAGAAACTCTGCGATTAGAATGATTCATGTAGGGATTTGTGCAAGGATGATGAAAAGGAGGGAAAAGGATGTTTATTGATCCACTTGAAAGCATATGGACCAAATGTGACAAAATGGCCTATAAAATATTTCCCCCTAAAGCGCAAAGTTAAGAATGATAGCTAATGACTAAAGTGCTTTACCTTGTGACCAATAGGGATCAAGAAAAATTGACAAGATCATCATCTGTTACAATACATTTACATCATGATATCTTTGTTGAGGGAGGCACACCCATACTCAACACATAAGCAAACAATACATGTACAATGATAAAAATACATGTCCATGGATGAATGATGGTGTACCCATGACTGGATGATTTTCAGTACTATCACAACCATTATACATTGTGATCTTGTATTACTCCTAAAATCGCAGCCCGAATGGATGAAACTATATTCCGGGTATTCTATATCATTTGCAAGACCAACCAATGTACAAGTCTACCCATGTGAATTAATGAGCTGGAGTCGAACATGGTAGACACCATATGATTAATGACTAATGACATAATTCATTAAAAGACTCAAGAGAAACCACCGATGATGTTAATGGCTCTCAAGGTACTCTAGTTCAATCTGTATGGTGTGCATAAATGAGTTGATGTTGAACACCACACAAAATCTTTCGTTTGAAGGCTAATGATGTAAACATGTCACCGAGAGTGAGGAAACTTTCCATTGATATATGCAAGCACCAAGGTATTGAGGGGTGTTTCTAAGTCAACTTCTTAGATAATGAGATGATGTTGACCAGAAGTGACCCATCGCAAGAGGGCCTTAATGTATCTTGCATCAACGACACAAAACAGGTATGATGATTTGAGACTGAATGATTAGAATGAAGCTGATACAGAACTAGATTAGGAAAGGTATACATGAAATGAAGGATTAAGAGTATTGTAGTAGATATTAATTGAATGAATTGTCTTGAACACAGTGGCTACACTGAATGGAATTGGCAAAATTGACGCAAAACCAAAAGCGAAGACTTTGAAATGATATGGTAAACAAAAAACAAGCATATTTCGCAACCTGACAGCCATGGAGATGAGGTGGAAGAGTGTCGTGTGCAAGAGTGACTCGCTGCCATTAACAAATGGAGTACCCTATTTTCCCAATTTCCCCAACCATACTGGTCAGTACCTCTTTATTTTTTAATAAGATTGAGGAGGATACAATATGATTGATCTATAAGTTCATCCTTTGGATCAATCCCTCTAAGAATATTTAACAAACCCAGAGAAGGAGTGGGTCTGAACTTAAACATGAATGCAACAAATTATAGATATAACAATAAATATATAGATGTAGAAGAAATAACACTTCATTTAATTAATATCATAATACTGAAATATGCTTACCAATAGAATGGAAATAAACTAGATCGAGCAATGGTAGCTTATCTATCATAAGAGATGTGGTGGCTACATGCCTCTGAACTGTGTTACAATGAGGCTTAAGGGCCTATTTATTATTGAACAATGAGGAAAACCCTAAACAACCAAAACCCTAACCCCAGGAGATGGAATGCCAAGAGTTTGTGGGCCCTATTGGGGTTAGTTAAGCAGCCAACTTCCTAGGGTCATAACTTGGTGATATTGTTTTTGTTTGGTGCATACGATACCTTGTTATAAAGGTCTCTCCGAGTATTATAGGATTTGTGACAGGCCAATTGTTCCTACTGCAGAATTCAAAAAAAACATTGTTTAGGGGGTCAAAACTACTCCAGAAGTTTAGGACCTGAAAAATTGCTAAAAATAGTAAATGTTGAAATAAACAAGGAAATAGATGAAACTGACTAGAGTTCTAGATGGAATAGGTGGGTGGCCACCAATATCCACCTAGATCATTCCTCCCTCCTTAGGAAGCAATTTTCCCCATTATGTGCAGAGCCTCCATGAGGTGAGGAAATCTCTGGTGAACCACTTGCCCTGGTGAAGGATTTGGCCTGCTTTGACAACTTGATATAGATGGATCCTCTATTGGCGAGTGTTCTTGATCTATGTATCCATGATATGATTTGTTGTGGCCTATTCCATGTAGTATTCCATGTATTCTAGATTCAGCTCTGTTGGTATGAGTTGTTATGCAATGCTGGATGTATCTAGCAATGGTGGAAAATATGGCCAAAGGCAATCTACATTGAACAATGGGTATAGACCAAGGAACGATGGAATGTTGAGCTCAAAGGAATTTTCCCCCACAGCCTTGGTGATGGTGTATGGCCCATATTGATGTGGGTGAAGCTTTCGTTGGGGTCCAAAGACACCCTCCCTCTCCAAATGTAGCCAAAATTTGTCGCTCACCTAGAACTTGTGTGAAACTCGAGGATGATCATGGCACTACTTGTACTTCATATTGGCTCTTTCCAATATAACATGGACCTATTTGTATATGTGTTCAATGCGCTCAATGAAGTTGTTAGCCCTATTGGCTTCGGATTGTACATGACCTGAATCTGTCTGAGTAGCTCCAAATAGTATGGCCACATCAATGGGACATAATGGCTAAAATACTAGCCCTACTTGAAAGGGGTTGTGGCCCTTTAAGTTGTGGAGAGCTTTGTTGTAGTTGTGTTGGACAAAGGGAAGGTTTTCATCCCATATGCATGGATGCTTTAAGTTGTACATGTGCATAATGTGTGTGATCATCATGTTGACGAGCTTTGTTTAGCCATCAGTTCAGGGATGGAAAGTCATGGACTTAATAAGTTTGGTATCCAACATCGACGAGAGACTTGTCCAAAATGCACTCAGGTATTTGTTGTCCTGATATGAAACAATCGATTTTGGGATCCCAAAGTGTACCCACACTCACTCAAAGAAGTGTTTAGCAATGGCCTCTATTGTGATACTCTTCTTCCAGGGCATCATAATTGTCATCTTAGAGAATATGTCGACAACCATGAAAATGCAGTCATTTTCATGCTTAAAAGAAGGAAGGAACAACCTCAATCCATGGAGATGGATTCCCAAGGTTGACTAGGAGTATATAGGCCTTGCTTCTTGATGGTTGCTTTGGAAATGGTGTAGGCAGTGCAATATTTAATGTACCTCCTAACATCCTGACGAAGGTTTGGCCAATAAAATTACTTATGCAGTACTGCCATTGTTTTCTCTACCCTGACATTTCTAGTGACACAACTGTAGTGCACCTCCCAAACCATATTGGAACGCTCACTTGAAGGAACACAAATGTGTCCCACGCGGTATAACAATGCATCCTAAAGGTGACAATTTGGAACTTGCTTACCTTCAAGGAGTGTGTGTTATGTGTGTTACACAACATTTTGGCACTATCCCTATACTCCCCATACATTATCCTGGAGGACCTCTATAGTGTAGCCGACACGCTTTCCCATCATGAAGAAACTCCCAATATGTTCTTCTTCATGAGTAGAATAATTCCCCTTTGCATCATTTCCCAAGAATCTTCCTTTTATCCCAGTTTACAAGACCGATGCTACTAACCAGTTTTCTCCTCACGCCAATTTACAGAGGTTAAAACTAACCATTGCACCAATCGGATTGACTGAGCCTTTTCTAGTCACGTCGATCCTCTTTTGGGAGGTTTTTCAAATAATGAGCTGAAGCTTCCATGTCTAGAAGCTTCATAACAGAAATCTGGTAGATGGTTAGGCCGGATAGAGCCAAGGAAATCAGTTTGGGCTCCTTTCCCCTATTAGGATGGAAAAAAATCAAGAGATAAGACCTTCTCCTATGATGAGAGGAACCATCTCCCATCCACCCAATCTATAAAACCTCTCTTTTTCCTAAGCAAAAGCTAGTTAGAATTTTGGAGCAAGTTTGAATAACCAGCAAGTCATTTATAACTTGTAGCTTTCTAGTGTGTGTTTGAGGGAGAATAGTGTGATTTTGGTTTGGTTTGATACTAGAGGGAAAGAGGCCTTAAAAATTCCATTGTTGGGGCTATCGATGAAGTGCTAGCAGAAGTGTGAGAACCCAGATACGTCGGAGGAGACCAACAACGTCAAGGAATTGGTTGTAATCTCTTTTTGATTTATATTAATGCAACTATCGATTGATTTCCAAAATGAAGGATTATTTTACATCTTTATGGCTTAATGTTCCTTGACCTATTAAGTAGGTTGAATACAATATTTCATGATATCACATTTGTTGTTGTTTTTGTTTGCTTGTTTCGGGTATTTGAAGGAAGGAAATGGAAGATAGTTGGAGTGAGGAAGCAGGATCATCACTAAGCAGAATAGTGTTCTAAGAGGTAGGCCCTCTTAATTGATTCTAGCTTAAGGAGATTTTCCGTAGATTATTATTTTTTGGCTAGACCCTCTCTCTTGGGCTAGAGGAATTGTTTGTGTCTGCACTCGGAATTTACATACACCACAATGTGTTGTCGAATTATGGATCACTCTTGTAAATATGTGGCCACTCCGAATTCTTATTCCCATAGGAGTCCAGCACAATGATCAGTGCCTGACTGGTGGTTGGCTGAGTCAATCTACAACATTATTGGTGCTTCCCTTCTTGTACTTAATTTTAAAATGGAATTATTGTAGCTATGTGGACCATTTTTTATGGCAATCATTCTGCAACTTCGCTTATGTTTGTATGAACTGCAGGGGTCAGTGGCCTGTGTGGATGATAATTTCCTTCCCCATAATGTAATGCTTCCATTGACAACATGCCTACACAATGGAATGCATTTATTTGTTGTAAGTGGGACACTTTCAGACTGTGTTTGAAAGTGTCTCACTGTGGCAAGCCATTGGATGCCCTTGCTAAGTAAGAATTGCACCAATAGCATAGTTGGAGGCATCTATCTCAATGTCAAATGGTTGTTGCAAGTATGGTAATGTGAGCTTTGGTGTAGATCAGAGGTAATGCTTCAACTTATAAAACACCTTATGTTGGGTTTCAGACCAAAAAACTTTGCTTTCGTTCTACCCTTGGTGACTTAACTTAACTTCCAAGAGATATGAGAGAACCCCAACATGAACCTACAGTAGAAATTGGCAAGACCTAGAAAGCTACAGATCTCTATTAGAGTGGTTGGGGCTAGCCAATCCCGAATGAATTTTATCTTGGTTGGCTCCACATGCACACCGTACTCATCAATGATGTACCCCATATATTGAACCTGGGTCATGCCAAAAGTACATATCTCCAAATTGGCACAAATCTTGTGTTACCGTAGGGTTTGAAGGACCTATCGAATATGGTGGAGGTGCTCTTTCCAACTTTGGTTGAAGATCAAGATGTCATCTAAATACACCTCCATGAATACATTGGTGAAGGGCCGCAAGATATCATCCATCAACCTCAAAGGTTACGGGGGCATTCGTCAATGAGAAAGGCATGACCAACCATTCAAAAATTCCCTCCTTGGATTTGGAGGTAGTCTTCCACACATCGGAGGTTTCAATAGAAACCTGGTGATATCCAAACTTCAAGTCAATATTTCTAAAATATTTGGCCCCCTCGAGCTTGTCCAAAAGGTCGTCAAACCATGGGATTGGGTACCTATTCTAGAAAGTGATCTTGTTTAGTGCCTGATATTCAATACAGAGTCTCCAAGTCCCATCCTTCTTTTGTACCAATACAGTCGAGCTCCCACAGGGTGATGAGTTTGGCCTAATGTGCCCTTTCTACAATAGATCATGAATCTGCCTCTTGACCTCATAATTCTCTAGAAAACATTGTCAAGAGATCGGTCCATTGGGTAGTGGCACACCCTGGGTTAGATCAATGGAGTTCTTGAACTGAAAATGCAGAGGTACCCCTATAAGTGAGGTGAAAATTTCCTTGTACTCCTCCACAGCCTTGTCTATCTATTCTTGTTGTGTGGGGAAGCCTTGTATGGAAGCCATGGCCACAACCTTCTTCTTTCCCTGAGGGCGAATCATAAGGAAAAAAGATCTTGGTCTGGGAAATGATGTTATTGCTTTGATTTTCAGTGATCAAAGAGATTGTGATAGGTGAGGCTACCTAAGGTATCGTGTACAACTTATTTCCCAAAGTAATAATCACAAAGGGATATCTAGACTCATATATAACATGTCTCTTCCACAAGTATGGTTGTCTTAATAATGCATCACAAACCTCAAGAGGAGAAACATCAAACAGTACCTCATATGTCAAGGGCTTGATGTTGTAGGGAAGGCATCGCCTCTAGTTGATGTGGAGATCGCATCCTTGATGAAGCCACTCTATGGTGTACAACTATGGATGTGTTTTTGTTAGTAGGCCCATCCACTTCAAGACATCTACTAAAATGAGGCTCTCTTTGTTCCCGCTATTGACAATGAACTATAGCAGAGAACCTTTCACCGACATCTGTGAGTGGAAAAGGTGTTCCTCGTCCTCTGGATCTTCAAGCTCATTCTTCAGGATCTTGGTGGTGGCCATGCTGGCACTAGGCTCTACATCAATGATTTTCTTCCGTTTTTCATTCCCCTTGTTGGGTTCTGACTTAAAGTCTAAACATGCATCTACTTCAAAAGCCTTTAGCTCAACCACTAGTGACTGCTTGGCCTAGTGCTCACTTGTGTTGTGAGTGGATCTCTTATGGAACTCACACCATTTTACCATGTCCTTCTTTGTCTTTAGGGTTTTTTTCTTTACTTGTTGCTTTGGAAGGTTATCTTGGGTCACCCCACCTTAGCTTTGGCTTTTTCTTTATGGTTTGGGGATGCCTTTTCATTGCTTCAGATTCACATATCCAAAGTCTCACTTCTTCTGTTTAAACTTCTACTTAATCTTGATAGTGTATCAATATTCCATGCTGATGGTGGAGATGTCCAAGAAATCCATCTTGTCTTGGATGTACTTGTGCAAGCAATTGTAGTACTTAAGTACCAAATGCCACTTAGAATCCTTGATACCCAATTTTGTGCAAAGGGTATGGAAAAAATTTGTGAACTTTGGCAC
>APFE031089607.1:2656-18025 GCA_000404065.3 Pinus taeda | reverse complement strand
CCATTTCTCTCCCACTTCCCTTGATCCAGATTTAAACAGGAACGCAAAAAATTACAGATATAACCATAAATACAAAGATGCAGTAGAAATGACACTTCATTTCATTAATATCAGATATTGAAATATGCTTACAAATAGAATGGAAATAAGACTAGCTTGGGTGATGGTAGCTTATCTCTGAGAAGAGATGTCATGGCTACATGCCTCTGAACTACATTACAATGAGGTTCAAGGGCCTTTTTATTATTGAACAATAAGAGAAAATAGTAAACAACCAAAGCCCTAACCCGAGGAGATGTAACACCAAGAGTTTATCGGCCCTGTTTGGGTGAGTTTGACAGCCAACTTCCCGGGTCGCGACTTGGTCATATTATCTCTGTTTGATGCGCATCATAACCCATTGGAAAGATCTCTCCGAGGAATATGATGGAAAATATGATTTTAAACAAAAACTTTATTCTCCCTACACAACACAAACATACCAAAACTTTATTCTCCCTTCTCCATGTGATTCATCTATATGAACGATATCATGTTGCATAAACATAGACTTATATTTATCATATTATGTGAATTATAATATCATGTAATCGGTTGGTCAATGTTCAATGTTTAGTTTCACCTTATCTCTTTTAGGTGGCTGATCTCATGTAATGGGTTGGTCAATGTTTAGTTTAACCATATCTCTTTTGTGTTGATTTGGTATTTGATAAGGAGGTTTTCAAATGTTAAGTTTTCTTATTTTTAAATTTTATAGAATTTTGTATAAATCGTGAAGTGTTTACTCTAACTTCGTATACTTTTCTTTATCATTAAAAATATGAAATTATAATTACACCTTTGCGGGGATGGGATGAGCAAACACTGATCACCCTGCCCATGCTCGCTGTCCATTTTCGGTGTCCTTCCATCAAGTTAAAATCCAATGCGTGGAAAGGTTTTGCAGAGTCTTTTTATTCCTCCTTTGATCTCTATGCCTTTGACCAACGCGCATGATATGAAATTGGTAGTTCGACATATGATATGAAATTGGTGGAACTGTTGGATTGTTTACCATTTGAAATTAGTTTAGGCGCTGGCGAATTTGAAGTGCTAGAGAAATGGGAATTCATTAGGGAATACCTAGAAGAAGGGACTGAATTATTATTACCATGATATGTAGTGTGATCGCCCTCATAATTTTCATTTTTACAAACAACTTTTATTAGCCTTAACTGATTTTTCTTCTTTGATGTAGAGCTGGTGCAAATTTTTAGATGATATCCACCACCTGCAACTAACGTTTCACACAACCACAGGTTCTATGGTGGCATGCGATTACACCTGTTCTTGATTCTTTCATGGGTAAGCAATATTGAAAATTTTGTTATTCAAAGGTGAAACGCAAAACTTATCTGTTGTTGTAAGCTCTTCATTTGAGTTTGATTGTGACAGAAACAATGAAGACTTTATGAAAGAGCTTGTTTATCGCATTACATAGCATATATTTTTATACAAAACCCAGTTACAGAAGTTTTACGAACTATCATTAACTTTTTATCTAATTCCACCAATTATTGCTGACTCACATTGATTAACTCGCTGTCGGCTATCGCCGTCACATGATCATGCGTGATTAATGTTCTAACACCTTCCCTTAATCACGAAGACCTAAAATTTAATGCGCCACTAGCCCTAGCAGCCACACACGCACCCACGACCATGCTACATTCTCTGTCAGCCTCTCGCCACCAAATTTAGCAAAAAACGCTTAGAACTCTAGCAAAAAAAACAAATACTGGGAAACTATCACTAGTTCAACACGCCCTCAACAAGAGTCGTCCTTCGCACAACAAGGGATTGTTCTACCTTCTTGCCAGCGCTATGCCTTGAAGCTTTCAGAACCTGTAACTAATAGCCCTCCAGAATCAACGGGCTCTCCTTGTTACCCAAATATAAGAAAATGAGTATGAACAACGAGTCTCACTAGTCCAAAGCTTAACTACAAGATCTCCACACAACTCAGTGCCAAATCGCACAATATCTCCCCCCACCCCCACTCTCATATTCAAAATTCACAATATCTCCCCCAACCCCCACACTCATATTCAAATGCACCATTCCTCGCCCCCCCCACCCTCATATAGGTGGGGGGAAATGACATATTCCCCCCCCCACCTCTATTCAAAAGCACAGTATCTCCCCCCACCCCCGGCCCTCATTCAAAATGCACAGTACTCCCCCCACCCCCACCCTCATATTCAAATGCACAATGTGCATTTTTACATATATGAGGGTGGGGTGTGGGGAGATATGTGCTTTTGAAAATGCACAATATCTGCCCCCCACCCCCACTCTCATATATTTGAAAATGCACAATATCTCCCCCCACCCCCATCTTCAAAATGCACAATATCTCCCCTCACCCCCACCTTCATTGAAAATTCACAATATCTCCCCGCACCCCCACCCTCATATATGAGGGTTTTATGAGGGTGGCCCTTTGTATCTATGCCAATGAAGATGGCATGGTGCTTTTAATTACTACATGCTTTTTTTTTTTTACTTTTCCCTTTCCTCGGTGGCTAAAATTTATTGATGCCTGACTGAGAAAATGTCCTGGGTATTTCGAGACTAGTCTCTTGGCCCTTAGGTATTTAGATAGGTTACTTAGAATCTAGGTTGCCTAGGTGGAGCTCTGGATCGTCAGCTCCTGCTAACCGGGTTCCCCCTGAATCTTTGTTATGAATATTCTGTGAAGGTTAAGAAGTATACTGGTTTTCTTTTTTGTCTCTCAAATTTTTTTTTTTTTTTAAATAAGTACTTTATTACTCGACATTTTTACTGAACTTAACCACGTTACATACATCACATAGTAATTATTTCATGCACAGGATCGTGATACACAAGAATTATTCTTTCAGCATGCCTTTATCAACATTGGTTGTGATAAAGAAAGATCAACTATTAATTGCTACACAACTTGTAATCCAAGAATAAAATTAAACTGAAAGTAACACTATTTCACAGAGTTCACTATTAATATATACAAAACTCGTAAGAAACTTTTATGTGTTTGTCTTGACTGGTTGTTTAGTACTTAAGAAGACCAAGCCGCCCAACCACAAGTCTGGCAATGACATCCAGACTCTCCCCCTTAGCTTCCTTGCTCGAGACAATTACAGTATTCAACTACCGAGTTAATCCATTTTGAACCTCAAGACTTACTAGTCTAGCTCAAAATTACCCATTCTCAAGGTTTCTTGTTCGAGGTTCCACTGGCTTAGTGTCCAAGTCAAAAACACCTCAAACCTGGCAGAACTATGTCCCCTTTCTAAAACTTCTACATTGATTCTATTCCTCAAGTTTTTCACTTCTTCATTCTCTCAATCCTCTAGCTAACTTTTAGCCATCCCTCAGATTTCCCCCACCGAGAATGGGTTTTCCTTCTTTTCTCTTTTTCTAGGAAGAGAGCAAGTGATAACTATTTCAACTTTTTGGACATTTGGAGTTCGTTACCCTTGGTCTCTTTTAATATTTTTCAAACACACTTTTTTGTATTTGTAATCAACAAATTTTATTAAAAAGTTCCACTAGGTTCTTCCACCAGGCCACAAGTTCCAACCAACATACGAAAATAAAAAGCACTGAGATAATTAAAATAAAAGTAACCATAGTAACTTATGTATCATGGGGTGTTACATATGAAGACTGAAACTAGTTACATTATTCAACACCATTGATAGAAGAATTTGGCTTTTGCTACCTTTCTGGTTTGTGGTCTTCCTTAAACCACTAGATTCAGTGTTCGCATCCAGCCATTGGCTTTTATTTACCTTCATATTTTAGGTCTCTTCTTGGACTCACATACACCCTTCAGATTGGTGAATGTTGGAAGTATAATCCTTAGGGGATTATGTAAATTGTAATATTCACTGGTGTGGAAATAAAAAAGCCACAAGTGAACATGAAGAGTTATGAGAAGTCCAAGAGACCTCTTGGAATATGAAACCAAGTGACATAATCTTTTGTATTTATGTGTATCATATGAATAATATTTAAATGTCATGTTTGTCTAAACTTTCGGAAGGGCCAGATGCAAACACGAAAATGGAACCATCCATGAAGGATCAAGTCAATGAGAAAAGACAAAAAGTGTACCCCTTCTGAAATGTGATGATAAAGAGAGGGAGATGGTTACATGATAATTTCGATGTATTCATTGTTATTATAGTGAAGATATAATAAATTTATTTCAATTTTATCATTATTTTTAAAATTTTATGTAGATCATAATGAAAATTTCTTAAAATGGAGAAAGAAAGAGTTTAAATTAATTTAAAAAAAATCATATAATCAATTCAACTTTGAAATTTCCTTTGGTCTAGCTAAAATGGTGGAAAGGTTAATTTTTTATGATCTTTGTCAAGTTCATATCTTATTTATGACATGACTAATATTTATGATGATCCCATAAATTAAGAATTTAAATATTAATAATTAAAAGCATTAAAAGAAAATGAATTATTGGAATTGTAAATATCACTCGTTGAGATAAAGGATAAATGGTTAGAATCTCTATCCAAATTCAAATCTTATTTATGATATATGATGTCTGGGTAAGTTAAATAATAAAGATATTGAGAATTAAAAACATTAAAAGAAAATGTTATTAAAATTGAAAATATCAATGGTTGAGATGCCTAATTAGATTTAATTGCAAATTTCACCAAAAATTATGTAATTAAATATTGATATTAATTTGTTGAAAAAACGAAAAAGTTAAAATATTCATTAAATTAAATATTTAAATTTTAACACACACACACACACACACATATATATATATGAGAGATCAAAATATGTAAAAAAGAAAAAAAAATATTTTAATTCTTCTTATTCTCAAAAACTTGTTTGATATCTCAACCATTCCTCAAAACCAATAAACTAATATATATTAGATACATTTACACATTAAAATTTTTAAAAATTCAACCTAATTTAAACTTGTTATGATTTGAATTTTTCTTAATTATTTTTATTCAAAATTCAATTAAATATTCAAAAATTAGTTGGAATTCTAAAATTAATAATTGAAATTACACAATCTAAAAACGATAATTTTTAAAAATATTCAATATATTTATATTTTCAAAAATATAATTTCATTAAAATTATTATAACAAAATTCCAATCATATTTTCTTTTAAAAAAATCACTTTTTTTTTCATATTTTTTTTTACCTAATATTCAATTTACAAAAAATTAATAAACAACTTTTATATTATATTTTTACACTTAAAAAAAAATAAATTGTACCTATATTATTTACCTAATATTAATAACATTTTCTATATATTTAACTTTAACTTAATAATTATATATATTACTCTTATATATATATATATATATATATATATATATATATTTGTAAATTTAGGCATTCCTCATTCCATATTACGAAAATAGAATTACAGCAGACTAAAGTTCAGGTGGCTAGCCTGCCCGCAGGAAACCAGACTGCCACCTATCGACCTTGTAACCAGACCAAAATTTAAAAATGTTTTTCTCCTCCATCCTGTCATAACCATGCTTTTGACTACTTCTAACTAATCTAGCTACAAGAGCATAACTTAACAACCGGGCGCAGTTCTGTTTTAACAACATCTTAGACAAAATTTAAAGACCTGGCTCAGTTAATCCTCGCTTGATGAGTTGACTGGGGCAAGCATTGAGGCGTTGATCCCAGGTTTCACCTTCTTCTGCTCCATGACCCATTTTAGTTCCAGCACCATTTGTTCCATGTTCTTCAGCAATAGGTGGTTTCTCACTGCTTGGACTTGGATGGCCGCGATCTCTTTGAGGAGGGTATTCTTTAGATTCTCCGATTCCTCTGTTATCTGGCTTTTAAACTGTTCCTCTGCCTGCTTGCGTTCCTCCTCCTCTTCTTCACAGATAGCCTGATTCATCTCCATAGCCCGTGCAACCACATGTTTCACTATCCAATACTGATGAAGCATTTTGTTGAATAGAGAGTTTCTTCTTCTTGTGTTTCCTGGGTCTAGGATCAGATCCTCCCATTCCCCGCGGGGGATTTCCTTGTTCTCACTAATGGCCCTCAGCTCTTTCTCCCACCCATTGATTTGAGTGTGGATCTCTAGGGAATTTCCTGCCATATACGCGTTTATCATGAACATGCTTTTTTCTGAGTCCAGCTTCCTGCCCCTTTTCCTCGGGTTGCTACTCGTGCCATCTTCCCGGGCCTTAGCTGGTTTTGCCTTCTTCGGTGCCATCTTGATGCGTTCCCAGGACCTTGATTTTATGGGGACTTTTCTACCTATCACAACAGAAAACCACAAGTCAATGCCTTTAAATTGTAATTCTGCTAAAATCCACTCGCTTACCACCAAAGATTTAGCTTGTCGGTCCCGAGGGTGGTTCAGGCTTGCAGTTTGGGGCCATAACACAACTTTTCCTGCTAAGCAGCTCTTGTCCCTCCACCATCTCTCAATAGCCCTTGAAATCCTGCGCAGACCAGCTTGGCTAAACATAGTAGACCTAGCCAACGGATGGGGAGAGCTTCCAGGCTTGGCACCTCGGGAGATATCTGGAGAATAGACATGGGTAGGGCTCTGGTGCCCATCATGGAGTGGGACTAGACCCGACAATGCCACCCTCCACTCCCACCTCTCTATTCTGGGCAGGGTTTGAACCACCCGACAGGAACCAAAATTTTCACCATCCGAGACCACCCCTACTCTGGAGGGAGAGAGGTGAATCGACTTATTTCCGAGGGTGGCATCTACCTATCCTAGTACTGATATACTACTTATAGTGGAGGGATGGTTTAGGACAAGCATAGGCAATTCGATTGCTAGCTAACATAGGGCCAGGAAGATAGGGACGTGAGAAAACATACCACCTTTCCCTGCCGAAGCTGGGGATGAGGGCTGGTCACTAAGCCGCGCTGCCACCTTTCTTATTTCTTTCATGTTTCTCGCCAAACTGCATGAGCATTCCATCTGCCACCTTGGGCTGTTGTTTGTTATCTATCCGTTGTCCTCTCAACCAGACCTCCACTTGGACACTTAATTCTCCGGCTATCATCCCCGCGTCCCTTCCTTGGGATGTGGCAAAACTTGACTGTCCTTCTTTATGTTTCATTACTCCAATATTCTCTTGGTTGCTCTTGCCGTATCCCTTCTCTACCCCTTATGCCACATGTCGTCCTTTCTTTGCCATTTATCCCGACTTCCCATATTAGCTCCAGATCTTCCCTTGATGACGTCTCAGTTCTCACTTCTTCCTCGTCACCTCGACCTGTCCTACTTTGCCCCGTCATCTGTCCAGCTCTGTAATTCTTATTGCTCCTGTCCTTTCCCACGAATATGCTATCAATCGTCACCGGCTGCAATCTTTCCCTGCAACTGCTGCATGTCGCCTGATCCTGGTTGTTCACTTCGGACATGCCATTACCACCCTTATCGACATCAAGGAGTTGTTGAAGTCGATCACGCTCCTCCAGGAGCAGCTGAGCCAGGCCTTCACTATCTATCACCTTACCTCGATTTCGACTACCCCAGTTCGCTAACCAGTTAATAGATTTATTTCCCGATCGTCTAACATGTGACAAAATTAGATAGTCTATTCTGGTGAGGAGTTTCCCTATTTCTCCAATGAGCCATGTTGTTCTCCAACCCTTACTAATTTTGTCCACTGGTTTTTGCTGTTGTAATTTCCTTACCATGTCCATCACCAACTTCGAGTCTCCCTCGATTTGGAGGCTCTTGAATTTTACCTATATTGTGATTTCCAGGCCTCGTTTCAGAGCATGCAGTTCCGCTTCGTTGTTAGTGGCCTCCTCGCATTCCATCCCGAAGGTTCTCAGGGTTTTACTACCGTCATCTCTGAAGACTCCCCCAATACCTGCCTCGCCCGGGTTATGTTTTGCAGCGCCATCAAAATTATGTTTTATGAACCCCTGCGGGGGATGGCGATACCGGTTGCTTTCTACCACCTCTCTACTTGGACTTTTCTTTTGACAACCCCACTTACCATACTCTGGTTTACCTATAGTCTTTTCAAGATTTCCTCCTCCGTTTGTAACGCCTACCAGTCTTCATCCTTCCAGCTTTCCGTTAAGATTGTTTCTCTCATGTTCCTGGTGGTTTGTTCCCATATTTCTGCTGGAGTTCTGTTTTCTGCCTTGAAGGTTACACCATTCCTTGCCTTCCAGATGTTCCAGAGCAAGAAACCGACAGAAAGCAGCCATGCACGATTGACCACCGATTTTGGTAACGTTTCCTCGGCCAGTTTTCTATGGTGTTTACGATGTTCTGATAATTTCTATGACGACGCTAAAACATTTTGAAGTGGATTTCCCATAGGGTATTGCTTACTATGCATCGGTTTAGCAAATGTTCCAGAGTCTCCTCCTGTGAATTACAGAGCGCGCAGCGGGATGGACCTTGGCGCCCTTTCCTCTACATCTGGTCCCAGGTAAGCACTCTGTTATGTAGCATAGACTAAACAAAGAAGGATACTTTCAGACAGTGTTTGATTTTCCATAGGTTTTTCCATTTTTTTGTCTCCACCAGTTGATTCTGTTTAGATTTTTGGTAATAAGCTTCTGCTATTGAGAAATTTCCCTGAATTTGGTTGCCCCATCTTAGAATATCGGACCCTGTTTTTCTCGCCACTTTAGAGGATGCCATCTATTTGTAGTACTCATGCCAACTGTCTATTTCAGGGGCCCTTTCCCAGTCATCTTTCTATTTCCGATTGCGCCAATATCCTCCTTCAGCTCGTTTCGAGAATTTGCCGATAGTTATTGCCTCAGCCTGGGATGTGAAAGCATGGATGGCTTGAAGGTTTTCCTTGTGGATGAGCCTTTCGTGTTGCTGCCATGATTCCTGCCAGAACCTGGCTTTATCTCCTGCTCTTATCTCCAAAAAACTATAATCTTTTATCAGATCTTTGTTGCCCCTCGCCAGGTTCCAGATTGCAGAACCTCTAACCTCCATCTGGCTTCTTAGTCTTCCTTCGCGTTCCCCTGCCGCCTCATATTTCCTTTCCCAGATCACCTTCCACAGATCATGGCCACCTTGAGTCCACCTCCAGCAGAGCTTCGCACCCATTACTTGGTTAAGGACGAAGGGGTCCCTTAACCCTAAACCTCCATCTTTGGAGAGCCTACTTAGCCATTCCCATGAAATTAAGGCCCACTTTCTGGTCTTGCTAGTTCCCTACCAAAGAAATTTCTTGAACAAGGCGACCAGCTTTTGGCTTGTAGACTTTGGGATAGCTTAGCATGAGATATGGTAGATTGGGATAGCCGACATAATAGCTTTCAATAGAATTAGTCGGTTGCGGGCATTCAACGAGCAAAAGGTCCAGTTTTCCATCTTGTTCCTGATTTTTTAATTAAAGGTTCCTAATTAGCTGCCCTGTATTAGTGCTCATGCAGCATAATACCCAGGTATTTTGACGGGAAGGTTCCAATTCTGTAGCCCATAGTGCATGCCAAGAATCTTTGGGCTACTAGCAGGGTGTTAAAGAAAAACACTTCAGATTCATCCTTATTAATCTTTGTCCCGAAAGCTTGGTTAAATTCAGATAAAGTTTTAATTACTCTTTGGGCCTCCTTAAGTGTGGCTTGACCATATAACATCACGTCATCTACGAATTGCTGGTGCGTAACTGGGAGATCATTCCCATAGATTTGTAGTCCCTTTAACTGATCCTTGGAGATTTGGGCCTTGACCAACCTACCCATACCTTCTGCAGCCAGGATGAAGAGGAAAGGAGACAAGGGATCTCCCTGCCTTAGCCCTCGCAAGAGACTGAAGGCTTCGGTGGGGGTACCATTTAACAGAACTGACATCACCGGGGTGCCAACCATAGACAGGATCCATTTTATCCATCTTTGTTCAAATCCATGTTCTTTGAGAATGCCTTCCAAGTACCCCCAGCTAAGGCGATTGAACACCTTAGCCAAGTCTAATTTCATAAGCATACCTGGGTTACGGGAATTTTTCAAGGAGTGTATCACTTCCTAGGCCACAATAATTCCATCTATAATTTGTAGCCCTTTGACGAAACCTGTTTGCTCTGGTGTAATGAGATCCAGCAGGATCAACTTGAGTCTATTTACCATAACTATTGCGAGAATTTTATAAACTACATTACATAGGGATATAGGCCTGAATCCCTGCGGTTCGTCTGAGCTGCCATTCTTCGGGACCAGAGTCAAGAAAGTGGCATTCAGTCCCTGGTGCATATGCTTTGAACACCTAGATTCCTCAACTAAGTCTAGCAAGTAATTTCCCATAAAAATCTAGGTAGCCTAGTAAAACTCGATGGTAAAGCCGTCGGAACCTAGGGCCTTATTTTTCGGCATTTTGTTAACCAATTCCTCAAGCTCTTCCTTGGTGATTACCCTGAGCAGTGCCAAATTTTGTTCTCTAGAGACTTTCTTAGGGATATGTTGGCAAACCTTGTCTATTTCCTCAATTCTGTTGACATTTGGTTCTGTAAGGATGTCTTTGAAATGCTCCATCAAGAGCCGTTCCATTTCTTTCTGCTGTGTCACTCTGTTTCCCTGACTGTCTTTCAAGGAGAAGATTCTGTTGTGATGGCGGTGGTTCAGCATTGCTTTATGGAAGAATTTGAAATTCTTTTCCCCCTCTCTTAACCATTGGACACAAGATTTCTGTTTCCACAGAATTTCTTCTTGTTTTCACCTTTCCTCCAATTGATTGATTACCCTGCCTTCCTCCTCGGCTAGCTCCTCATTTTGTCCATCTGTGATGATTTTTTGTTGTATTCCTTCCAATCTAGACTGGAGTTTTCCTTGCTCCTGCTGGATATTACCAAATTCTTCCCTATTCCATTTCTTGATTTTTCTCTTTATTTCTTTGAGTCTAAGCTGGAACGAGTGCATTTTGTTGTGGCCTTCCATTCCCCTCTTACTTTCCTACCACCAACTCCTTACTTTGTCTAAGAAGTCTGGAGCTCTAAGCCAAAAGGACTCAAAATAGAAGGGCCTCTTTTCAGATCATTCAAGGCTATTTTGAGCTTTATTGGCCAGTGATCGGACACTATTGAGGGTAGGATAGAGGCTTCATAGAAGATATCCAACCAGATTATGTGCTCCGAGATTAGAAGTCTATCCAATCTTGACGCAATTTGTTTGGTCCCACCTCTTCTATTGTTCTAGGTGAATTTCTTGTTTATAGTTGGGATATCAACCACCCTTAATTCTGCTTGGATGTCTCTGAATCTTTCCATCTCCGGGTCTTGTCTGCTTATTCCACCTTTTTTCTCTTCTCTAGAGGTTATCAAGTTAACGTCTCCTGCCAGAATCCATCTCTGCTCCTGGTGCATATTTCTAAGATTTTCCAATTGGTTAAGGAACAAATCTCTATCAGCATGGGTATGGGGCCCATAGATAGCCGAGACCGCCACCCATTCACTTTGCCCAATGAGTCTAAATCTTCCTGTCAGGATTCTTGGCATTGCTATCCACCAATTTGATAGGACTTTTGCTGGGTTCCAAATAATTGCTATCCCTCTTGCACTTCCTTTGGCATTTATGGTTGTTCATATCTTGGTTTTATTTTATTGGAAATTTCTTCCATCCCCTGTCCTGATATTTTGGTTTCTTGGATAAGCATAATTTGTGGTTTGTCCTTCCTCAGTATTGCCGCCAAATGTCTCTGTTTCCCTTTGTTGTTTAAGCCTCTAATATTCCAAGATGTCAAAATCATTGGTTAACTTGGGATAGGTTTTGAAACACTACTGACAGCAAGACCACTCTCCCTGTATTGACCAGCATTTCTCCCATGAGTTGGATGGAGTCCTTAATATTTTTCCTTCCTATTTTTTTCCCCCTTTCCTTGTCCTTGCTGATCTATTCTGCTTTCCTTCTGGCTCTCTTGGAATTCTTTTGGTGTGGCTTTTCCTTTCTCTAGTTTGGCTTTATACTGTTGGAAGGTTTCTGCATACAACCTCTTTTGATCTTCCGAAATAAACCTCTCATCTAAGTTCCTCCATTCGTGTAATAGTTTTCTTAAGACTTCTTCCTCTTGACTTAGATCTTCCCTGTTTGTTTCCAAGTCTGTCTCCATCTATTCAGCTTGTTCGTCCTATTCCTTGCCTTTCTCCATTGGCTCGCTCGGGGCTTTCCTTTTTGAGTGGTTTCTTTCATTGCTCTCACTATTGTCTAACCCCTTATCCTCTTGATTTTCCATGGTTTGTTCATCCTCTTCGCCCTCTTCCTGTAATATTGCAAATCTGTTTGATTTCTCTGGGGATGAATTTTTTTCCTTCCTGTCTTCCTGGGGGGTTTCCTTATCTGTTTCCTTTTGCTTTTCACCTCTTGGTATCCTTCCTGGTCTATTGGCTCTTTCTTTTGTAGGGGGGCCCTCCTTTCTTCTTCTTCCCTTGTAATCAAGTATTCCTTAGCGAGATGGCCATGGAAATGGCACCTACAACATCTAAACGGGATGTGCTCGTAGTCTAAGTTTTGCTGCCAAACTTCTTCATGATATTCAAATTCCACAGAGTCTGGGATGGGGTTTACTAGGTTCATGTAGACACATATCCTAGCGTATGAGGTGTACCTTCCTTCTTCATGGTTTCTACTATTTTCATAAAACTTCCTATTTAGTTTCCTATCCCCTACAAGATTTACGGGTCCCAGAAATCTATAGGTAGCCCAAATAAACGAACCCAAACAGGCGCTGGTAGAAATGTTTCTTTATCAGGGTTGTATCATTCCTCCCAGAAATGCATAAACATACTAGCATTATAATAGAAATATGGGCCATTTTCAAATACCTTTTCATTGTCTTGCAGGTTTGAGAAAATTACCATGAAGAAGACTTTTGCTCCCAGCTTGAGCTCGATGTGGCCTTGGGGCTGCCATTTTTGCTGAATCCACTTGGTAAGATCTCTTTCCGATGGCTAGACTCCTACGAACTTGCAGATAAGGGCATGATCCCTCATGTAGCTTCTGTACCTTTCTAGTTTATTCACTGGAATCATGAACGTGGGTCTTTCCTCTGCACATGGCAAGCATCTTCCCTTGCGGCCTGCTTTACAGGTTACTCCCAACACCAGTCCTGCGCCCTGTTGCTCCTTGGTCGCCTGACTATTTTGGCCATCTCCTGTCACCATATCCCGATAGGAGGGGATCTCTCCCATCCTAACATCTTCTGTCATGCCTTTTGTCTCTTAGCTCTCTGCTGACTTCTAAGGGTCCGTTCTGTTATCTGTCCCTTGGCCCTTCCTTCGTTCCTCCTCGAGGGTTTTACCACCTTGCTGCCATTAGGTTTTTAGTTGCAGAGCTCCTATCTTCCACTACATTCTATGCTTGTAATATACCTTTAAAAAATATTGAGACTTTATTTTACCTAATATTAAATTTTAAAAAAGTTAATAAATAATTTTTTCATATTTACTCTTTACACCTTAAAAAAAAAAATTTGAAACTTCAAAACTCCATCGTTGAATGGTTTACACATTTAAAAAAAAATAAAACTTCAAAAGTCCATTGTTGAATGGTTTACACCTTTAGAATAAACTTTAAACTTTAAACTTTTTGTTTAAACAAATCATTATATTCTTATTAAAAGACCTAAAAAATTATAATACCACATAATTTTTTTTTTTTTTTTTTAAATACACCTGTGATCGACATAAGTTCGGCGTTATTTTCCAGCGTTGAACATAGGCCAGATTTTCTTGGTTGCCATGTCCAATTAGATTTTCACAGGGTCAAGAGAAGAGTCCGATCATATTTTCACAAGAGTTCTTATGTGGTATCTGCTCCATGGTGGAGTCAGAATCAAGAATTAAGAGGTGGTCAACTTATCCAGTCAACTCTTTTGGATGCGCTAAAGTCGTTGCAGCTATGGAAGCTCCATAATATGCACAAGTTTATACAATGCATCTTGACTCTTACTTTCTAACATTCATATAATGCATCTTACTTTTAAGTTTCATCTCACTTTTTAAGTTATTAACTAAATCATATATTATAAATTATGTTTTTGTCAAAATACATTATTAACCACAAACATAGCATTATAATAGTTTTAATTTTTAATTAAAAAAATTATAATATACTTTTTATAATTTGATTTAATCTTGTTTTTTTATCTTTAATAATATGAGTTTTTATTTTATGACGGTCATGGAGTGTAATGTTAAGACATTCCATAATGAGAAAATTATTCATTTGAAATTCTATAGATCCACTATGTTAAGAGCTAGTGTGACCAAGCCAGGTGCAATCTCCAAGTGATTTTGATGACTTAAATGCCCATGAATCATAGTTCTCAAGAGAAAGATTAAATGTGTAATCATCTCATAACTCACAACTTAAGAAACAAAAAAAATATAATTTTTAACTTTCATTTCCAATCAATTTAATGATACATTTTATCTTTTAATATTCCTATAATGAAAAATATACTTAGAGTTTATCATACCTTCACAACTATTCAAAAAATAAAATATCTCAATTTAGTATAATTTTCAAATTCCAAAAATTATATAGAAATTATAATGATATATTTTTTTATAGGTTAATCCATATTATAGATTAATTAATATTAACAAATTGTATTTTAAGAAAAAGTAACCAAACCATTGATGATCAAATTTAATTACAAACACACTAATGTAATTGTTATTAATTAATTGATATTTTGAATATTCATTATTGTATAAATTGATTACAAACACATTAATTTGATTATTATTAATTAATTGCGATTTTAAATATTCATTGGAAACCATTTAAACATATCATAAATTCAACTCATTTTAAATTACCAAACTCAACTTATTTTAATAGAAAATATTATAAATAAAAACTTAATTTACAAATTTCATATGTTTAAGAATAATTTAAATTATGAATTAAATAAAAATTAAAAAATTTTATTTACCAATATAATTTTAATAATGTTTATTAACTAATTAATATTATTATCACTTTTATTATATATATTGCACATCACAATTATTATAAAGTAATATTCAATTTAGTCATGAGACACCATTAAAATTCTTAGAAACTCAAACACACATTTTATTAAACAAAAAATTGTGATTGATTGTGAGGAACTATTTCTCTAAACATTATGAATCACAAAAAATTAGGTTCACAAATAATTGCGAAATTTTATTAATTGAAATATGTTGCCAAAGCTCACAATAAATTGACATCTAAAAAAACTATAGCTTTGGTATGTTTTATAGTAATTTGGACAAAAGCTAGAGCCTCTAGGGAAAGAATAAATTAAGATCTATGTATTCCAAAAGCTTCTAATAATATAAATTCTATAATAGACACCAAAAAAATTACATACTATAGATAAC
>APFE031089606.1:0-30745 GCA_000404065.3 Pinus taeda | reverse complement strand
AAACAGAAGAGTGAAGTGTTTGAGAAATTCCGCCACTTCAAAACTCTTGTTGAGAAGCAGTGTGGGCATTATATCAAAGTGCTCAGAACAGATAGAGGAGGAGAGTACATCTCCAAAGAATTTCTGCATTTTTACAGAGAGAATGGCATACAAAATCAGTTCACCACGAGGTATACACCTCAGCAAAACGGTGTTGCTGAAAGGAAGAATAGAACCATTCTTGACATGGTCAGAAGTATGCTAAAGGCAAAACACTTGCCGCATGAGTATTGGGCAGAAGTTGTCACTTGCGCAGTTTACATCTTGAATAGATGCCCAACTAAAGATGTCATGAAAAAATACCAGAAGAAGCATGGAGTGGTCAAAAGCAAATTGTCACTCACATGAGAGCATTCGGTTGTGTAGCATATCCACATGTACCTGATCAGCTAAGGAAGAAGCTTGACAGTAAGGGGGAGAAGTGTGTCTTTATTGGTTATTGTGATGAGTCAAAAGCATACAAATTCTATAATCCATCCACCAAGAAATTCATAGTAAGCAGAGATGTGCAGTTCATTGAAGATGAAGCTTGGGATAGAAGCTTAGCAAAGACAGTGAATGTGAAGACAATTGTGTCTCACGAAGAAGAAGAGGAAGGGACAACAGCAAATAATCCTTCCTTGGTGGCTCCTCTTCCACCACAGCAAGTACAAAAAACCACACCAAAAGCCGGAATTCGAACAGCCTTGAGAAATCAAGGGAGTGCTTCTCCAAGCACACAACAGGTATCTGAAATACCCTCAAGTTCGGATGAAACTCCAAGCACACCAAGAAGACCAAGATTCAGAAATTTGAATGAGATTTATGAACAAGGAGAGATAAGTAACAATGTCGGTCATTATTCGCTTTGTATTGTCATGTTGATGACCCAATTCATTTTGAATATGTTGTAAATGAAATAAATGGATTGAAGCAATGAATGAAGAAATTGTTGCAATTGAGAAGAGTAAAACATGGGAGTTAGTGGATCTCCCTTAAGGCAAAGATGCCATTGGAGTTAAGTGGGTCTATAAGACCAAAAGAAATGTTGACTATGATGAAACCTTTGCACCAGTAGCAATGATGGAAACAGTCAGAATAGTGTTGTCTATTGCAGCGCAACACAAATGGAAGATTTATCAGATGGATGTTAAATCTGCATTCATGAATGGAGTGTTAAAAGAAGAGGTTTATGTTGAGCAACCTCCAAGCTATGAAGTTGAAGGCCAAGAGCATAAAGTGTGCAAACTGAAGAAGGCTCTTTATGGGCTGAAGCAAGCTCCAAGAGCATGGTACAACAGAATAGATGTGTATCTCATTGAGAATGGGTTTGATAAGTGTGATGTTGAACCCACACTCTACATAAAGGAGAATGACGGTAAGATTCTTATTGTTGTTTTATATGTAGATGATTTGATTTTTACTAGCAATGATGCTTCTCTTATAGTTGATTTTAAAGCACTCATGAAAAGTGAATTTGAAATGACTCACTTGGGCTTCTTATGGTATTTTCTTGGAATTGAAGTAAACCAAAATGAAAGATGTGTTTTCATTTCTCAAGTTAAATATGTAGAAGCACTGTTGAAGAGATTTAACATGCAGAACAGCAAGGCAGCTATGACTCCAATTGTAATGGGGTTGAAATTGACCAAAGAAGACAACAACAAGGATTTTGATCCAAAATTGTACAAGAACATAGTTGGTAGCCTTATGTAGTTGACAACAACTAGGCCAGACATTATGCACATTGTGAGTTTAATCTCCAGATTTATGGAAAGACCGAAAGAGACTCATTGGTATTTTATACTCCTCTTCTGAAAGTTTCATGTTGACAGGTTACACTGACAGTGATTGGGCTGGAAGTGTTGATGATAGGAAAAGCACATCAGGATATGTGTTTCATATGGGATCGAGAGCCATCTCATGGGCTTCCAAGAAGCAACGAGTTGTGTCTTTGTCAAGAGCAGAGGCAGAGTATGTGGCAGCAACAACAGTAGCATGCCAAGCAGTGTGGCTCAGAAGAGTTCTCAGAGATTTGTGTCATGAACAAGAAAAGGGCAAAACCATTCACTGTGACAATAGCTCGGCAATAGCATTGTCTAAAAACTCTATTTTTCAGAAAAGGACAAAGCACATAGACACCAAATTTCACTTCATATGTGAATTGGCTAACAATGGTGAGATTGTTTTACAGCACTACAGAACAGAGGATGAGTTAGCTGACATCTTGAAAAAACCATTGGGAAATAAAAGTTTTGATCATTTCAGGAAATGCCTCGGTATGCAGAAAAACCGAGCAGTTGAAATTAAAGGGGAGTGTTGGAATGATAACTTAAACTGCCGTGGAGCGAGATCGACTGCAGCATTCTGTTTCCAGAAAACCTCCATTTAAGTTCCCTGCGATGCGATCAAGTCACAGATCGCATATTGCACATTTCCTTGTTAACCTTCGCTACGTCCCTTCTATTGTGTCCGATTGCGATTTCGCGATGCGATCTGATCACATATCGCAAATCACATGATTCAAACGATTATGGCAGTGGCGGCACATCTTTTCTTTTCCTCCGATGCGACGGTGTGATGTTGTGATGAGGCCACGCATTAAATTCCAATAGGATATTTTCAGACTCGTAATTAATGATATTTATGGCGGTTGGTAAATGTAGGTGAAATTTTTAATTTTATTGTTTTCTATTTTGCGGCAGTATGGGCACAAGAAAATCTTAAGTATTTGTATCCTCCACTAGTATACTATTATCATTGATGAGGTTACCTCTCCTGGTGGTCAAGCCACGCTTACGCATCCTCTCCTCCATTGTGTTTTTACTGATGATTACAGGTGTGTGGCCTAAGTGCCTTTTTGTCAAGTAGTTCCTATAGCTTTCTTATATCTAATATAACTTGATTTTTGGCCATCTGGGGTTTAGGAGTGTTCATCAGCCCTAATGGACTTGACACCTATAACATCTGCTCTTTCCCCTCCCATTCTGTACCTTATATGTTTCCAGGTTGAAAGTGCACCCTAGATTCACTTTGCATGTGGCTCAATGGAAATGACTACTACTTTCGTATGAACAGGGTGAACTGTCTTTAAAGTGTATTCTTTCTCCCGAGTTTACTACCTGATCTAGATATGGGGTTGTTACGGAGTTCAGAAATGATGCCTCCTGATCTGGGTCTGGAATGGTTCCAATTGGATTAGAAACTCACTAATAACACTTCTTCCTTTGCTGATGCTATTTTTTAACCAACTACTCGCTCTGATACTTCCCGTGCATTACCTTATTGAACCTATGCCTTACCACCTAGTTATACTTATGTTCTTGTAGTTGTGAACAATTATAATCCTATTATGTTAGCTTTCGGATGGACCATCTCAGACAAGGATTTAGCAACGAATAGGAATGGGGATGCTAGTACTGGAGTAACAAGGGATATAAAATGGCGATCATGGCGATACATTGTTACTGGTCAACTAGGGGTTATCTCCGGGCTTGGTTCTTTATCCGCTTCTATGTATTGATCTGGAAATTGAACTACTTAAACTGCACCTGACGCATCTCCATCTCTTTCTACTATGGATGCTACTTTATTGGTTAGTGTTGCTACTAGGTCTTGATCTTAACTTGCTTCTGGTGTTACCCTAGCTTCTAGATTATATGTTGCTGGTCCTGGTTCATTTTCTTAATCTACTGAATAAACATAGGATTCTACTACTGCTCTTGTCGTTTCTCTTGGCGTTTCAATGCCTGGGATTGGTTCTCGACCTAGAGGATCTGCATATGGTGATTAGGATGCTTACTCTGCTACTAATTTACCTACTAGATATGCTGGTAGCGGTACTGGTGGATCGAATCTTGTTAGAACTGTTGTTTCTTCCTCTACTGGTGCGACTAGATATGGTTTGGATGTGGAACTAAATGGATCTCGTTCTCTAACATGAAAGGTGGACTCTCGCTACGCGAAAGGTGGACTCTGGATTCTGCGTCTGTAGCCTTTGTGTTTTCTCTTGGTAAAGAGACCTATGATCTTAGCTCTATTACTATTACTGGTGTTGAACCGACATGATCTATTTCTACTGGTGGTTCTTTTACTCTATATCAATCATGAAAAGCTCCTTCATCTCATTCACCTCTATACCTAAAATCATCATACTCATCTTGATCACTATCTCTGTCACTACATTAGTGTTGAAAATATAATTTCAACTGTCGCTCGGTCAAACAATGTTTAATCCAGCAAAACCACCTTGATGTTTCTCGGACCGCTTTTGCGTGAAGGCAGTTTTCGTACACAAGAGACCCGAGAAAATTTAGAGTTGACGTGTGGCTCTCCCCATACGTAAGCATTTCTGACATCTCGGGTACTATCGTTCAGTCAAGTAAGGCCTCCTGATATTCTCCTCCGCCGTCTGATATACTCCATCTATCTCCGCCGTCGATTGTTCCAAGATGCATACGAGCCCGCAGTTAATGTTGCGTGTAGTAAAATACAAGCTTGGTTGACTGCAGACTTTTTCCATGAAGGCATTTAATAAGTTTTCATAGGTGTTGGTAAACATTTAAGTTTTTTATTTTACGGCACGTAAAATGTAAATGTGCGTTTTTTGTTTTGTTTTCATATATGTTTTTGCTTTAGTTTTCATATAAAAAAAGTGTGTGTTGACTATTTGTAATATGAGAGCTCGGAGGAGCGAAAGAGAACTGAGAGAGAAATTGCACAGCAGTTCATAAAGGAAATGGTGGAGCGCATGTATTTTCCAGGAGTTGAACTTTGTTGATTTTTGCAAGAGAATATCGCATAGCAGTGCGTAGAAGAAGTATGAGAGTTTTTGTATATCTTTGTATTTTTATTTTGTGATATGCACAGTAGTGGGAAACAAGAAGTGGTAAATGTAAAAGCTCTTTTACAGCAGTAAATCCATGTAAATTTATTTTACAGCAGTGAATGAAGATTTTACACAGTAGTGTAAAAATCATTTTGTAAAAGAGAGAGAGATTTACTGAATATTTGTTTTGGTGAATCCCTCTGAGTGAAAGACGATGAATATGTATCAGTGACTTATGTTTTAATGAATAGAAATCTTTTTCTGGGTATGTAATACTCTGTTCTGAGTAAAAAAAATTAAAAGCTTCCTTGTGCAAAAATTTCCTGGAGTAAAGGAAACAGAGCATTGCCTTTGTGTGCTTGAATTGTTTGTTTTTGGGATTTTACCAGAAAAATCCCCAACAGTGGTATCAGAGCAGGTTCAGTCTCTTTGAAGGTGTCAAAGAAGCTGAAGGAAGGAGTTTCTTGCTGCAGCAACTTCTCCAGCACAGTGAAGACTCAGTCAAGAAAAGTTTCAGGTATTTCTCAAAGTTTTTTTTCTGTGTTGCTGTTGAAGACAGTGAGTTATTTTAGATACACAGTCAAGTGTTTTGAAAAGTGCAAAAATGGCAAGGTCAAAGAAGAAACTCTCCAATCCTCCTAAAAATGTGTCTCCCTCTACTATTAAAATAGAAGACAATCCATTTGTAAACATTCTATTTGAGGCTCCAAGGTTCAATGGAAACTTTGATATATGGGAAATAAAAATGAGGACTTTCTTACAGTCTGAAGGGATTGAAATCTGGGAATCAATGATTGATGATAGTAAGATGGATCGAGAATCCAAGGAGTACAATGCAAAAGCACCAAAGACAATCTTAGGTGGGTTGCCTCATTCTGTAAAGAAGAATTTAGGAAAATATTCATGAGCAAAGTATATATGGGACAAACTTCATGACCTTCACTCAAAGGGAGCACTGACCATGACCATCAGTCAAGAAGGAAATTATGAACCCATCATAGACGCTGAAAATGAGAAGGTCAACCTCATCAAGCTTCAAGTACAAGAAAGGGATGAAGAGCTCGCCAAGCTTAAGAAGGAACTTGATGAAAGTAAAAGGAAGCATCATGAAGAAGTCATATCCATGACAAATCAGTTAAATAAAGCAAAGAAGCAGGAAGATGCCTTGTCAAGTCAACTTGAAGAAAGGCACAAGAGAGTGAACAAACTTGTAGAAGAGATTGGACAGTACAAGGTAGAGGTCTCCTCCCTTAAGTCTAAACTACAAGAAGCCATGAAGAAAGCACAAGAAGCTGAGAAGAAAATGGAGAGCAGTCAAGCAAAGAATGAAGAAATCTCCAAAATGAAGTCAATTATCATCTCCCTTAAAATAGTAACAGCTGAAGCTACTCGTAGCAAGGAAGAAACTGAGGAACAACTTGCAAAGAAAAATAATGAGTGTGAAAGATGAGAAGAAGAGATTGTCCTCCTGAAGAAAAAGGTTGAAGGGATGAACAAAATCATGAAGAGCTCTCAAGCCTTGAATGACATGCTCAACTATCACAAGTCTCCATCTGATAAATCAGGACTTGGGTATGTAGGTGAACCCTCAAACAAGAATGAAAATGCTTTAAGCAAAAGAGATGTGAAGAAGCCAGAAAGAAATGGTGATGCTCCTAGTTCCAGCAAAGGCAAGGAGAAAAATCAAAGCTACAATGGAAGAAATTCTACTCCAAGTAGAAAACCAGCTCCAAAAGGAAATGTAGATAATGTCAAAGAGGCAAGTGGAAATGGTTATCATCAAAGAATCTCAAGGCAGAAAGGCTTTAGAAGTACATCAAGGAACCCTCCATCTCCCAGGTACCAAAGTTCATTTTTTGGTTATTGTTATTCTTGTTCAAACTTTGGTCATAAGGCAAAAGACTGTAGATCATTTCATAGAGATAGATGTTATGGTCTCCGACAACCTCCAAGGAACAATTTTATAGGAAAAAATCATGAAATCTCATTCATGAACAATGTAGAATGTTTCAAGTGTCATAACATTGGGCATATCGCACGTGATTGTAACTTAACATGGGCTCTTACACAAGCTAGACCCATGCAAAAGAAGAAAGTTACACAAGTATGGAGAAGGAAGGAAATACAGTCTGAAAGTCCCTTGAGCTCTCCAATCGATCTAAGTTTCTTTTGAGAAGACTCTGCCAAAAGGAGACGATGCATACAGTTAACGGGAGCATGGACAGTGACGAAAACATAGTCAATTGGGAATCCACCATCGTGCAGCAAGAAAACAACTCAGGAAAAACCAGCTACCTTATCGGACAACAACCGACCTGCAGCAAATAAATGTTACGTGGAGTAAAAGTTTGGTTGACCAGCGTTTTAGAAAAACATTAAATGAAGTTCAATGGCATTCGTAAATGGTTGGTGAAGATTTAATTTTAATGTTTCGTATTTGTTCACAGGAGTATGGCTCAAAATCAAAATAAAAAAAATGTCATACGTTTTTTATGTATTGTGACCAATGCAGCTGCATGAAAGAAAAAAAATGTTTTTCCCTTGAGTAAAAAAAATAGAGTGCGCAGCCATGCATGAAATTTTTTTGTTGAGAGTATTTATTTTATGCACAATAGTGCAAAGGTGAAGCAGCATTGATCTTGTGGAAGTAGAAGCCATGAAGGAATGTGTTTGTAATGGTTGTTAAATGAATTATAGGCATTGTAATGCAAAGCAAGGAGATCCGCACATCAGTGCGGAGGCAGAACAAAAGGCAAGAGATGAAAAGTGAAATGGTTCGCAACAGTGAATAAAAACCCGGGGGAGCACAACAGTTTGACAGGAAGAAAGACTTGAGCAAATGAAAGTTTGGAATTCCTTTTTACAAGTGCTTATAGTTTGTTGAAAAGAATGGGAATGAAAAAGTATTTTTTTTGTAATGTGAAAACTTAGAATTTTAAATGTAATGAGAAATTTCACACATGAGTGAATGTGAAAGAAATTTTATTTTACAGTAGTAAACCAAAGTAAGAGTTTCTAAGCTTACAACAGTAAATGCAAAAGTTTTTAATAGAGCAGCGTGTTGAGAAGAAAAAGAATTCATAGCAGCTTGCAAATGGAGTATAAGTTTTTACAGCAGTGTGAATAGGAATGTGTAGCAGCGCAAATCTCATAATTTTTGTTGGTGAAGATATGCCAGTAATGTGAAGCAAGTGAAGAATGCAGCAGCCTCGGCAGAGTAATATTTATGCTGTTTTGGAACTGCATCTAAAGCAGTATCTCGTGAATCCCTCTCTGTGAGGAAGTGAAGTTTTGGTGGATCCCTCTGTTAAAGAGGAAGGTGCCTTTCACCACAGTGTCTGATGAATCCCTTTGTCAAGAGGAATATGTTTTTCAGCATAGACTGGTGAATCCCTCTGGTTTAGAGCAAGATGCTTTAAGATGCTTTTCAGCATAGACTGGTGAATCCCTCTGGTTTAGAGGAAGATGCTCTTGAGCATAATCTCTGGTGAATCCCTCTGTGTGAGGAAGACTCTTTCGTTGTTTGTGGAACTGCATCTGAAGTAGTGTTGGTGAATCCCTCTCTTAAGAGGAAGATCTGTTGTCTCTGGAGAATCCCTTTGTGAAGAGGAAGATGCTTTTTAGCATAGACACGTGAATCCCTCTAGTTTAGAGGAAGATGCTTTTCAGCATAGAGAGTGGTGAATCCCTCTGTTAAGAGGAAGACTCTTTTGTAACGGCTGCATGTCAAGGAGTTGAGAAAGTCTTTGGGTATGACTCAATGCCAAGCAGCTGAAATTAAAGGGGAGTGTTGAAAATATAATTTCAACTGTCGCTTCGTCAAACAATGTTTAATCGAGCAAAACCACCTTGATGTTTCTCGGACCTCTTTTGAGTGAAGGAAGTTTTCGTACACAAGAGACCCGAGAAAATTTAGAGTTGGCGCGTGGCTCTCCCCATACGTAAGCATTTCTGACATCTCGCGTACTATCGTTCAGTCAAGTAAGGCCTCCCGATATTCTCCTCCGCCATCCGATCTACTCCATCGATCTCCGCCGTCGATTGTTCCAAGATGCATACGAGCCTGCAGTTAATGTTGAGTGGAGTAAAATACAAGCTTGGTTGAGTGCAGACTTTTTCCATGAAGGCATTTAATAAGTTGTCATAGGTGTTGGTAAACATTTAAGTTTTTTATTTTACAACACGTAAAATGTAATTGTGAGTTTTTTGTTTTGTTTTCATATATGTTTTTGCTTTAGTTTTCATATAAAAAAAAGTGTGCGTTGACTATTTGTAATATGAGAGCTCGGAGGAGCGAAAAAGAACTGAGAGAGAAATTGCACACCAGTGCATAAAGGAAATGGTGGAAGAGTTTTTGTATTTCTTTGTATTTTTATTTTGTGATATGCACAGTAGTGGGAAACAAGAAGTGGTAAATGTAAAAACTCTTTTAGGGTAGTAAATCCATGTAAATTTATTTTACAGCAGTGAATGAAGATTTTACAGAGCAGTGTAAAAATCATTTTGTAAAAGATACAAAGTTTTACTAAATAGTTCTTTTGGTAAATCCCTAAGAGTGAAAGAAGATGAATATGTATAAGTGAATTATGTTTTAATGAATAGAAATCCTTTTCTCGGTATGTAATACTATGTTCTAAGTAAAAAAGAATTAAAAAAAGTAAACAGAGCATTGTCTCTTTGTGCTTGAATTGTTTGTTTTTGGGATTTTACTAGAAAAATCCCCAACAATTAGGTGGTTTTATCTAATGTGGTGGTTATTTCCGGTTCCCCATGTGTAGTGGTTAGTTCCCTATATGTGTCTCTATATGGATCATCCACAACTCGATCACGAAGGTCATCATCTCCATCACAAGGTACTAGTACATTTGCTTAATCGACAAGATCTACTTATGCTGAACCTGTTGCTGTAGAGTCAACTACATATTCAACTGAAAAAACATCTACTTTTCTTGTTGCTGCTGGTACTAGAGGTGGTGGCGGGTAAACTATTGGTCCTATATAGCTGGATTAGCTTTCTGGGCATGGGTATGTATCTTCAACTGCTTCAATGGTTGCTGAATGAACTACTGGATTAACTGAATCACTTGTTTACAATTCCTTCGCTTATAGCTTTGTTCCTTCCCCTGCCTACGCCTAGATTAATAGGTACTAGCAGCCAGCACTGAATAGGTACTAATAACAAGTTAGGTGTATGAGCGTTCTAGGATGATCCAACGACGAAAATGGAGTTCTTCCACCAAGGTATAAGTGGATATTTTATCTACAACGATTCTCGTCAAGAGATGGATGATGGCACAGAACAGGATCTGTTGCTGGTGTTGTTGGGTTATATGATGGTATTGGATAGACAGACGCTGCGTAGGGTGCTTCGAGTTGATATGCTTCTGGTTCTAGATCTCGATCAGGTATAAGTGGATATTCTGTAATCTCCATTGACTGATTAATTAGAACTTCTATTGTTGGGTGTCCGACTGCCTTTACCTTACATTGGGTAAACGAGTGAAGCTTGGTAGACTGGAACTAGGTAAGCTACTGGATCATTCACTCGCTCTGGATTAACTGACTTCGGTACCTTTGGTATGGGAACCATGTCAATCGCTTCTGAATCAATTGGATCACTTTGTTAATTAGCAGAATCAACAGACTCTACATTTACTGAATCTACCTCTCCTAGCGCTGGGTAAACTCAAGATGGAACTACGTGGAGGGAAGCTGGGATGGGAATAGATACCAGGCAAGATAGTGGTGGGTAAGCTATTGATAATGGGTCTCGATCTTACATTCCGGCGACCTCTTCTTCTCATGTTATTGCTGTTGCTGCAAACAACTGCTACTGATCTACTAGCTCTTCTACTGCTTATGTTACTTATGCTACTCGTCTTGCTTAAACATATTACTCTACATCTACTGGTGTTGGGTCTACTGCTTAGTCAGCTGCATCTACCTCTACTTCTACCTATGCTACTTACTCTACATCTACTGGTGTTGGGTCTACTGCTTAGTCAGCTGCATCTACCTCTACTTCTACCTATGCTACTAGTGATGGATAAGAAACTGCGTCTCCATCACTAACCTTAGATCTCGGCTCACAGGACCAGAGTTGCTGGTTGAGCTTGGGTCTACTGCTTAGTCAGCTGCATCTACCTCTACTTCTACCTATGCCACTAGTGATGGATAAGAAACTGCGTCTCCATCACTAACCTTAGATCTCGGCTCACACGACCAGAGTTGCTGGTTGAAAAATAGCTCTGTGTACCATTAGTTCCTGCCCCGGATAATAGCTCCCCTTTCCTTTATTTGGTGCCGGCTCATCATAGATGCAACAGTATTAGTTGTTGGCTCATCACAGCCTATTATACTATATTTACTATCACATAAACCTTGAGCTCCGAAACATCCATGCTCGGTTAGATAATATAATGTTCCCTAAAGGAGTAATCCTCATCTGTCCAAGAAAGGTGTGAAGGTATAATCACTGGGGCCTAAACCTCTCTACGATAGTTGAGGGGCTGGTCATCATCCCGACCTCTGGTTGCTATTGGGTTGGTTATAATCCATATCTCCAAGAAATAGTTCCAGTGATCATCTATCCAAGCAAGTTCCCCAACATGAGTGGACTCACAAGTTCATTCACACTCTAGATGTTGGACCAAGGAGTTGGTATGTTCATGAAGAGACTAGGAGAGAGACAAGAGATTGAGACATAGTATCTAAGAAGTTTTGCATGACATTCAGATTTGCATTAGAAGATCCCACACTCACTATAATTTTGAAACAGATGAAGATATTCATTTTCAGTGGAGAAGAATCTGAACCTTCATGCAGAGTGAAAAGAGTGGGTCACCTGGAACCAGAGCATCTACATCAGTTTTCATGAACATATGGATAACTATTAGTTAGAGAATATCCCTAGAACTTCATTTTCTTGAGCTGTAAATGAAGGTATGGATCAGGTCAAAATTGAATCACTAGATTATCCTTATACTCCCAAGATCTAATTTATATGAAATTGGACAAGGTAATGTCTTAGAAATTCGGAGGATATGGAGAAGTATATTTATCTTCATATAGATATGTTGTTGAAGCTAGTGGATCTACAATTTGAGATAAGGTGTAATATCCATTGGCCTGAATGTGTGTTATCATATGATCAGGGAAATGATATACCTCAGTGCACCCCACCCATGGGTCAAGTGGGAGTTTCACTTGGACACCTTTACCAACCTTCCAACAAAATAGTTAATGAATTGATGGAAGGGCATCAATAAGAGCTTTCTAAAACATCCAGCGTTTTTGTGGGATTTGGACACCTCAAACAATCCAGTAGAGTCTAGGTGGATAGATTTTGATCAAATAACCTATGTGGATAATCCATTGGAATTTATTATCCTCCATACACTCTTGCCTACCAAGGCATAAATAGTAATATTTTTTTGAAAACCTAGCCCCTTTGGGATTTTGGGAGAGCAAATTTATTCCACTTAACCAAAGGCAACCCTTATTTCTCCCTACTACCATACCATATGAATTAGAAATAGAGCCACTGAATCTTGTAAAGAATGCCCCAGGGATGAAAGATAGTATTTACCAGAAAGACATGTTGTGCTTCTAACACTGTTTTAACTAGAACTAGTCAAACCCATCTTGATAACCAATAGTTACACTAGTGGTGAATAAGGTTCTCCATTTTCCTTATAAGCCAATCCCAATCAAGCTTTCAATAATCATTTGCTTTTAAGAAAAAGCTTTTCTGGCTAGATAATCAGATCTTTACCCATAATCTATTAAGAACTGCAATATATATATATATGTGTGTGTGTGTGTGTGCTCTATAAAGGTTGGAACGAAGAAGGTTCCAGAGAAAATAGGATCCAGCTTACCTACTAGATTATAAGCACTAGATGAAATAAGAAATCACATAAAATAATAGAGTTAGAATTTAATAACTAACTCCAAAGATTGGACAAAAATACTCAACCAGAACATTATAACAAAAATTGAAGCATGAACTATGCATTCTAACAATGAGTATGTTATTTTTAAAAGTAAAGGTTGTAAGCCAAATAAAAATAGAACTGTGAAAAGAAACTATTTGGAATTGCAACTATAGTGGGAGTTGATTCTTGATAGAAAACAAAGAATAAAGGAAGAATAGTTTCCAGTTTGTAATAAGAAATCTTCAGAAGAAGTAATCAATTGACAATATTATAATACAGAAACTATAAATTGTCATTGTAGTTTCAAAAGAGTAACATGGGACTGATAAATCAGAACAAATCTAAGGGGATGGGCCAGAGGAAAATGTGTCAAATTGATATAACCCATATGTCTTTCAACCAACATAAAGGTGCAACAGTTAAATAGAACATGTAGGGTAAAAACACCTTGAAATTGTAACATTTAACTACCCATAATAATAACAAGTTACTTTCTATTGTTTATCCAATACCAATTCTAGACAAGAGTCCAAAATTTCTCTTGAAATAGAACATCTAAAAAAAATACAAAGTGGGAACTCCACTATAATTACCCATCCTTTGAAACAAATGCATATACCTTAACACTCCCTAAAAACCCACAACTTACAAACACATATAAATGATCTACTAAGGAACAATGATTTAATGCAATCTCACATCCTATGTTTACAAGAAATATATTTGAAAGAACCCATCTTATTACAAAAACCTGAAGATATATAGATTTGGAACATTTCCAGTTTTAAGAGAAAAATGTAGAATCTACAATAGGAAAGATGATTCTTCATGACATGCATATTGCAGTTCCTAATTTCTATGTTGCACTTCTGCAACATTGACCAACACATTGCATACTGTTACAAAAACATTTTGTAATACACCTTCAAATTTATTCCAGGAAATGGTTATACACCCATATGAATAAGAGTGTTCCCTATGGAATGGTTATTCCAAGATATCTTTAAAAAATTTAAGAAAGAAAGTGGTTATAAAGATAATAGATCTCTACATAACAATAAATAATCTATAAAAACTATTAAAGAAAAAACCAACACCATCTCAGTGATTCTGAAGTCCCAGTAGCAAGAAAAATGTCAGCAAATATAACAATAAATAGATTTATGAAAACCAAAAAACAAAAAAGAACATCAGGTCATCTCAGTGATTCTGAAGTTCCAGTAGCAACAAAATTGTCAGCAAATATAACAATAAATGATGTATGAAAACAAAAAAAAAGCACCATCAAGCCATGGCAGTGATTCTGAAGTTCCAGTAGCAACAAAAATATCAGCAAATATGATTGGCAAAAATTCAATATTAAGAAACAACATGGAGAACTACATAAAATTATATCGAGTAAATTACAGAACTTAAAAAAAATGCAATGCATGGCCTCAAAAGCACAGAAATCCCACTTCTTGTAAATGGGCACAGAAAGCCAGCTTCTTTCCCTAAACATTGCATTAACAACGATTAATAAAAGGATGCAAAATCCAACATCCGATTTAACTTCGCATCCTCAAGGCTGATAAAATATTCTTCAATCCGATTTAACTGCGCATCCACAATATTCCCCGTTAAATGCAGCATGCTACATTGTCGTTAGTGGAGCAATCCGCCGCCGGGAATGTTCCGCCATCTTACTGTTGCATGCGCTTAATTAAGATACTGTTGCATGCCCTTTATTCGGCGCAACATCACAGTCAGTTACCAATTGAATAACTTTCGTGAAGGGTTTTGTGAATAAAGTTATTCAGAGATCCAACTGAATAGATAGGCTTTTGTGTCTAAAGTTACTTAGAGATTTTTTATCACAAAATATTTTAAATTACTAAAACGTTTTGAACTGAATAAAAAGTTTGGTAAGTAAAATTATTCAAAATCTAACTGAATAGAAGCTTTTGAGTGTAGAGTTATTCAGAGATCTGCTATCACATAATTTTTTAAATTACTAAATCTTAAAACTAGTCAATAGGGTTTATTTAATTGTAATAAAAGTAAATCACAATAACTGGTTTTAAATATTTAGAAAATTAAAAAAAATATGTAATAGATTCAGAAAACAGATTTCTAAATTTCAATATTCTATAAAATAGATTACATGATTTTAACATCAAGCTATAGCTTGAATTCAAAATTCCAACTGAAAATCACTAAAATCAATTCACGGTAAAGAAAACACAAAATCAGTCTTTCACATCAGACTAACATAATGGGGGAGATAAAATAACTCAGGCTTGTCTTAGCGGCTTCATATTCGAATATAGTTACTACTGCTGTACCTTCAAAAAGCTTGATCGAAAAGGGGCTCTTAGGCCAAAAGAACAAACCATAAATCACTTACAATTTCTTCCATATAATGGTGTAAAATCCTCTGTATGCATACTGCAGAACTAGGGAAACTCTTAGAAATTTGAATTAATGCAAGAAGCTTACAGAATTTTGAGGAAACCAAGCTCCGAAGCTCCGCAGATTGAAGGAAACAGAGTCACGAGTCTGCGATGCGATCACTAGTCAATAACCACTACTCATTAAAAATTTTCTCAACAGAAGGAGAGAAGAACACCACCTCTTCTTATTGTCGGACTCCACCATATAGACTTTTTACTAATGGTTGTAACTAGGGCTAACCAACCCTTGTTTTATATCTTGTTTTTGGAATTTCGAGATAGTGGAAACCCTTTTGTTTAACCAATAGCTGAAATGGTCATTTTCGGAATTAGCAAATAGATTAAATGGTCTTTTATATATAATATTTTTAGGAATTTGAAATTATGTAAAAGGCTTTGTTTAACTAATAAAGGTAATGAAACCAATTATGCATTCAAAAATATATTTTAAACAAGAAGAAGTTACAATCTCTAGGTCAAAGACCCATTTCATCTATGGTTAGACTCTACTTTTGTTTGAATATGTGAAATTAATTGGAAATTATATGATAGTTTTTTTTTTTTTGGTAGGGGAAACCCAAAGGCATTTAAGTAGTCAAAATCAAGGGTTGATTGCATGGGCTTGTTCACATACTAGCCTTTAACATTATTGGTTTTTTGATAGTGGAGTTACTAACTAGTGACCTTTTCAACACAAAATACCTTAGCAAAACAAGGCTTACCAAATTATACCATCTTAGAGCTATCTAAACTCCTATCTATCATGGGCCTAGCTCGATCTAATCCCTAAGTTTAACAATATTAATATAATAGTTATATTAAATTTAATGATGTTTTTTACACGGCACCATAACAAAATTTATAATAAAACTATATCAAATTCATATTTTCAAATATTACAACTTTTATATGGAAATCTTTATGCCTAAAGGTTTTAGTATATCCATAAGATATGGTTTTCCTTTCAAAGATTTATTTTACAAAGATTTAATTAAAATATATATTAAAAGATTTTGGAGTAGGAATTTTGATTATTTATATTGAATTGTATTGTAGTTTTTATCACCATGGTTATTTTCATTCTTTTCGGGAAACATATTTTTTTTTTTTTTTTATTAGAGAGGTGACATACTTAACCATCCCCTCATAATGAGTTGTAAAATGTGCCTCTCTACCCAATAATATTGATTCTTTTTATTGAATTGTATTGTAGTTTTTATCACCATGATTATTTTCATTTTTTCCTGTAGACATTATTTTTTTTTTAATATTTTATTGTAGACATTAACTTTTTTATTAATATTTTATTGGAAAAGTGACATACCTATCCCCTCATAATGAGTTGTACAATGTGCCTCTCTACCCATTAATATTGATTGTGGTCATGAGTTGTACAATGTGCCTCTCTACCCATTAATATTGATGGTGGTCATGGTCATTTACTTTGACCAATTTTTTATTTAATAAAATTTAAAAGAAAATACAGCTAAATTATTCTAAATATAATTAAAACTATATTTATATTTATATTAAATTTTAATTTTAAAAATTAGCAATACTAATTTTCTAATAAATATTTTGATTTTAAAATTTAATGTAAAGTTGTATAAGATAGCATTTTTATTTGTTTTAATGTTATAAAACATTTCTAAAAATTTATATTACCCAATTTATTATTATTTTAAAAATATTGGTTTTTTATATTAATTAAACTATCAAATAAATTTATTATAATATTAAAATCAATAATTTCTGCCATACATTTTTCTTTTTACATTTTTTTGTTTTCGACAAAATTATAATTTCTGTTCAAATATTAATGTGATATATATTTAATATTAAATTTGAGAATAAAGACAAAAACTACAAAAAGTCTCCCTAAATACAACACCTTTAGCTTCCACTTGTGTTTAGTGCGACTTTTTGGAAGCTTTTCCGGTGGATTATTTGACTCTAATTTCTCTAAAATCCACCACAAATTCATTGAAATGACAACTTTATTTGTAAAACGTGCATAGTAGAAGTGCCCTAGGGTTTTTCACGGTGATGAATCCATATATATAGTAAAAAAACTAGTTTAGGTAACACAAATCAAGATTTCAACACAAATTTTTCCACAAGATTCTTGTCATTTTGGAAATTATGAAATAGATTAAATGGTTTTTTTTTAGTATTTTTAGCAATTTTGAAATGATGGAAAATACCTTGTCTAACTAATATATGGAGTTGTCTTTAGCCCTAAGTTGTCAAAATCACCCACTAATAGCATCATCTTGCTCACAATAGCCCTTAGTATTGTTGGGTTTTCACTATTGGAGTTACTAACTAGTGACCTTTGACCACACAATACCTTAACAAAAAGCAGTTGACAAATTATACGAGCTTAGATCCATCTAACTCTCGAGAGAGATCAAATCCCTAGTTTTTATCACCATGATTACTTAGACATTAGTTTTTTTTATTAATATTTTATTGGATACTTGACATACTTACTCATCCCCTCATACTGAGTTGTAGAATGTGTCTCTCTACCCAATAATATTGATGGTGGTCATCGTCATTTACTTTGACCAATTTTTTAGTTATTAATCTTTAAAAGAAAATAAAGCTAAATTATTTAAAATATAATTAAAACTATATTTACTATATATATATATATGAATTTTAATTTTAAAAATTAAGAATTACTATTATATAATAAATATTTTGATTTAAAAATTTAAAGTAAAGTTATGTAATATAGGGTTTTTATTTGTTTTAGTATTATAAAAACATTTTAAAAATTATATTTACCCAACTTTATTATTATTTTTAAAAATGTTGGTTTTTTTTATATTAATTAAATTTATCAAATAAAAAAATTTATTTATAATATTAAAATAAAAAAACTAGGTTAAATAACACAAATCAAGATTTCACCACAAAATTTTCCACTGGATTTCAGCACCGAAAACTCCAAAAAGTTGCACTAAAGGAAACTCCTTGTTTCAAGTTGTCTTTAGTGCGGCTTTTTGGAGGCTTTTCCGGTGGATTATTACAATATAATTTCTCTGAAATCCGGCAAGAATTCACTGAAATCACATGTTTGATGGGTAACCACTGCACAATAAAAGTTCCCTAGGGTTTTTTAGGTTGATAAAAATATATATAGAGTCAAAAAACTAGTTTAAATATCACAAACCAAGCTTTCATCACAAATGCCTCCACAGGATTCTAGCACGAGAAAATCCAAAAAAGTCGCACTAAAGAAAACTCCTTTAGTTTCGAGTTGTTTTTAGTGTGACTTCTTGGAAGCTTTTCCAGTGGATTATTCTTATCTAATTTTTCTAAAATCAGAGAGGAATTCATTGAAATCATAAGTTTGACGGGTAACCCTTACACAATAGAAGTGCCCTAAGAGTTTTTCACGGTGTTGAATCCATATATAAAGTTAAAAAACTAGTTTAAATAACACAAATCAAGCTTTCACCACAAAATTTTCCACCAGATTCCACCACTGGAAACTCCAAAAAGTCGCACTAAAGACAACTCCTTTAGCTACAAGTTATCTTTAATACGACTTTTTCGAAGCTTTTCTGGTGGATTATTCGAGTCTAATTTCTCAAAAATTTGACAAGAACTCATTGAAATCACAAGTTTGATGTGTAACACTCAAGAATAGAAGCGCCCTAGGGGTTTTGTGAGAGTGTTGAATCCATATATAAAGTAAAAAAAACTAGTTTAAATATTACAAATTAAGGTTTCACCACAAAATTTACCACTAGATTTTGACACCAGAAACTCTGAAAAGTCGCACTAAAGAAAACTCCTTTAGTTTCGAGTTGTCCTTAGTGCGACTTTTTGGACTCGTGGATTATTCTTGTCTAACTTATCTAAATTCTGGCATGAATTCATTGAGGTCACAAGTTTGAAGCATAACCGCTTCACAATACAAGTTCCCTTGGTGTTTTTCACGGTGTTGAGTCTATATATACTGTAAAAAAATTAGTTTAAATAAAGCAAATCAAGATTTCACCACATATTTTACCACCAGATTCTCGCACCAGAAACTCCAAAAAGTCGCACTAAAGACAACTCCTTTAGTTTCTAGTTGTTTTTAGTGCAACCTTTTGGAAGCTTTTCCGATGGATTATTCTGGTCTAATTTCTCTAAAATCCGGCATGAATTGAATGAAACCACAAGTTTGATGGTTAACCCCTACACAATAGATGTGCCCTAGGGGTTTTCTAGGGTGCTGATCCATATATACAGTAAAAAAAGTAGTTTAAATAACATAAATGAAGATTTCACAACAATGTTTTCCACGAGATTCCGGCATCGAAAACTCCAAACAATCAAATTAAAGAAAACTCATCTAGTTTTGAGCTGTCTTTAGTGTGAATTTTTGGAAACTTTTACGGTTGATTATTGTGGACTAATTTCTCTTAAATCTGGCTCAAATTCATTGAAATCACAAGTTTTATGGGTAACCCCTAAACAATAGAAGTGCCCTAGGGGTTTCTCAGTGTTAAACACACATGGACAGCAAGAGATATATGAAAGATAAAACATGCAATACAATTTTTATTGACGAATGATATACATTTATAGTACATTATGTGACCATTGGGATTCACATCCCAAGGTCTCTTGGACTACTTAGTCTATTCAACTTCCACACTAACCCATTTAGGATTAGGTGTCCAACATTCCCCCCCTTAATCCGAAGGGTTATGTATGATTCCAAGAAGAGAGTTGTAATACAAAATGTGAAAAAATGCATGGCAACACTAGGCTGAATGTGCTCTCTGAAATGTTGGTATAAAGGGCGGTGGTTTAAGGATGGCCACCAACACTGGAACGCTTAGTGCAGTTCTTGAAACTCTTCCAAATCTGGCAAGAAGCTGGAGTCTTCTGCTAGAGGAAGTGCTCCTATTGTTTTGAAGAGGGAAACCTTCAACCAATAAAGGGACCTCTTGATGGGACCCAGCCCACTTGGCAACGCTTTACGCTTTATTATACACCCGGAATAGATTACGTGGCGGACGAAATATCTTTTCTCGCGGTTCTTTGTGAAGGGGGTAGCTGTTGTAGTTAATGCAGGAGTTAATGGGCAATACTCTACCTCGAAACATGCCTTAACCCTCCCTTTCTCGCGTTCTCTCGATTGTTCGTTGTTATTTTACTCTGCTGCCGTCTAGGGTGTGTTGGCTCTGCAACGAAACTTTGTGTGCGTTGTGCTATGGGTTTATTGGCTCTGCAACGAAACTTTGTATGTATTATGTTGTGGGTTTGCTGGCTGCGGATGCTGTCTGAGAACTTAGTTCCACCTCTGGTTGACCTGTTCGTTCGTTTTATGGCAAAATTGTTTGACTGTGGAGGTTATTCGGCCTGGTTCCGTGGCTCGATTTTGGTAAGTTACTCTGCTACTTCACTGGTTCTGGTATGCGTGGGTTTCTGGTTAATTTACTTGCTTCTAGCTATGGTTATGGTGCCTGTTGGCTGTATTTATGTTGTGGTCTTAACTCAATCCCTCTGTTCGTTGTTAATGGCTTTCACTGTGTTTTTACTGTATGCCTTTCTGGTTCTCTGAGGTATCTGTTCTGAATTCCGTTTATTGGTATTTGTTTGTGGTTATCCGCCTTCTCACAATATGGCACTGGTCTTGGTTGGAAGCACAGGGCTTCTCAGGCACGCGTCCTCAGTTAAACACAGGTAAGGAAACCCGTCCATGCTTCAATTTGGTTCTTCATTTGGCTCTAGGTCTAACCCAACTCGCTCCTTTGCTCGACAGTTGCTCAATCTCGTTCAGTTTGTCACGCTATGGCGTCTCGCTGCGCTCTCGAGGTAAGAATCCTTTTCGAAATGTTGGCTCCTTACAGGGTTTTGTCACTTCTGAGTTTTTCTTTCACCATACACGCTAATGCCTCTCTCTTGGTTTCTTGCAGGTCTTTGTTGGTGACCTGGACGGCGTATCCTCCTACGCTTGGCTATTTTGGTTGTTCGCCTCCTCGGTAGGCCTGAAACTTCATTCTCTGTCTGTAATTTTTGGTTTCTGAGGGAGACACGTCTCCTGGTCTAGTTTCTTAGTCACTATTCATGCTTATTCGACTGTAATTTGATTTTGTCGCCTCTGTGTGAGATGTATAAGGGTTTTGTGGCCTCTTGTCGTTTGTCTGGTTCAAACCCTAACTTGGGGTTTTTCGATGTGTGAGGGTTTCCGACTTTCAGTCGTCCTCAGATCTATTTATGTCTTAATGGTCTCTGTCCTCCGTAATATTTATTCGTCTCTACCAGTGGCACTGTAAATTTTGTTCTTTGATAATTGAAATGAAATTTCAAATGTAAAAGAGACTGTATGGTTGTTTTGTTACCTCTGTGTATTCGGCGTTGGGTTATCGTTCGTCCTTCTGTGTATTGGAAAGTTGGAAAGTTTGTAACCGTTGCTGTTTGTATTCTCGGTCGTTGTTAACTGAACATCAATGGACTGGAACTGTTGCTTTACCGCGTGCGGAAAATGAATAGATGACTGTTAGTTTGGTAACTTGGAATTCATTGTGATTCTGTCTGTCTGCTTAGTATTTTATTGTGAATGATTTTTGCACAGTAGCCACAACAAATCGATAAATAATAATGATACAGTAACTCATTAGATAGTGAAAACGTAAATGCATTTTAAACAAACACTTGTACAGATATTACAGATGGACAATAGCTTCTCTATTTTTGAATGCTTGGTCTTTTCTATTTCTTTTTCTTCTGAATTTGCTCAACTTTCCTCTCCTGAACTGAACCCTATTCTGTTACATTTGTTTTGACTTTATAGTCTTTGTTTGTCAGTTGATGCTTACAGTTAGTTTAACTGTTACTGAATATGGTTACATAATTTCTACTTCTATCAATAACTATACTCATTTGGTATTCCAAGACTTGTAGGAACAGTTGATTGTTATTTTCCCTAATTACATGGACTACTCTCTAATTAACAATTGAAACTACAGCAATCCTAAACTGGAAAATAAAAGAAGTATCTAACTTTTGCTGAATTTGTGAAATAAAATAAAAAGAAAAATTATTCCCATAAGAATTTGACAGTTCAATCGATCACTAGCTTTTGAACCTAGTTTGAGTTCTTTTTGCCCAATTACGATGAGCTGGATGCTCCTGCATTAGGCTCCCGGGGTGAAAATAGATCATGACTCCGGTTCATGAGCTCCTCTACCGATGTTCCTGTTCATTCAATCTGCCTGGCGTCAAGCCATGAGCTGTACTCAATCAGACGGTTCTTCCACTTGACCAGGTACTGAAAATAATTTTTCCGCCGAGTACGCCTAACTACGTGAGTTTCGAGGATGCCTTCGATCTGAGGAGGTTGGACATACGGCATTTGTCTTGTCCATGTTTCTCCGTCTTCCTAGGTGTTCCGCGTGGATTGTCCGGGTTCATCCTTCTTTTCCTCCAACAGATCGCCTCTATACGGAAACAGATCTGCCACATTGAAGATAGGTGATATGCCTACTCCAGGTGGTAGTTGTATTTTGTAGGCATTCGCTGAAAACTTTCGCAAGATCTTACAAGGCCCTATCTTCTTGTACTTCAGTTTATTGTACGTACCCTTAGGGAAACGTTCGTTATGCAGGTGTACCAGAACTTCGTCCCCTACCTCAAAATGAACTTCTCTTCTTCTTAAATCTGCGTGTTCCTTATACTTCGAGCTGCTGTCCTGTAATTTTTCTTTCACCTGTTCGTGTAAATCCCTCATTGCATTAGCAAAATATTCTCCATCCGCACTCCATCGTTCCTGTAAACCAAGATCCCGAAGTTCATGCACTCCACGAGGGTGCATGCCATATAGGATCTGAAAGCTACTGAGACCCATGCTACGATTCGACGAATCATTGTAAGCAAACTCTGCCTGCGCTAGCACTCAGTCCCAAATTCGAGAATTCTCTCCGACTAAGCTGCGTAACAGATTTCCCAGACTTCTGTTCACAACCTCTGTCTGCCCGTCGGTTTGCGGGTGATAAGCAGAACTGTAGCTTAATTGGGTGTTCATTTTTTTCCATAAGGTACGCCAAAAATGTCTCGTGAACTTCACGTCTCTGTCTGATAGGATGGTTGTTGGCAACCCGTGTAATCTGACAATCTCATTAAAAAACAAGTGGGCCACGTGAGTGGTGTCACTAGTTTTCCGACAAGGTACAAAATGTGTCATTTTTGAGAAACGATCCACCACTACCATCACCGAATCATAACCTTTCTGCGTTTTTGGCAGTCCCAAAACAAAATCTAAACTCACTGAATCCCAAGGTCTGCCTGGAATAGGCAATGGCATATATAATCTTGTGTTCTGGCTATGTCCCTTCGCTAATTGACACACCTTACACTTAGCCACAAAACGTTGTACGTCTTGTCGCATTCTTGGCCAAAAATAAAAGTGACTAAGTTGCTCCAAGGTCTTGTCTATACCGAAGTGTCCACCCAAACCCCCACTGTGCTTTTCACGAATAATATTCTCCCTCATAGAACAGCTGGGGATACACAATTGTCCTCCCTTAAAAAGCAATTTCTCCTGTATGTTGTAATCCACCCAAGGGTTATTTCCCCTTATCAAAGGGTTTTGGCACGCCTCATAAGCTTCTCTGAAATCTATGTCTGTCCTATAAAGATCTCGTAAATGTTCAAAACCCAAAACCTGTACAGTGCTCCACCCATTTGGCATGCTTATGATTAAGTTTGTGTTGCTGCATTACATATTGTAATGCAAGATTATCTGAAAACAGCACGAACTCGTTCCCTAACAAATAATGCCTCTAGTGTCTTAGAGCCTATACCACTGCGTAAAATTCCTTGTCATATGAGGAGTACTTCTGCCTACTCTCATTCAATTTTTCACTGAAAAATGCTACAGGATTGTCCTCCTGACTGAGTACAGCCCCAATTGCTGTTCCACTAGCATCACAACGTACCTAAAATCATTTTTGAAAATCTGGTAACCTGAGAATCGGTCTTTCTGTTATCTTCTTTTTCAATAGTTGAAAACTTTTTTCTGCTGCTTTTGTCCATCGAAAAGTTTGGCTGGCCTTTTTTATGGTCTCCAACATAGGAGCACAAATTCCGCTGAAATTTTTAATAAACTTCCTGTAGAAACTTGCTAATCCATGGAAACTACGTACGTCAAACAAATTCTTCGGTGACGGCCAATTTATTATTGTTGTTACCTTTTCCGGATCCATCTTCAATTCGTTTTCTAGTATCACAAATCCCAGATAAATTAACTCTCTCTGCAGAAATGTACATTTCTTCAGATTTATCAATAACTTGTTTTGTTGTAGCTTTTCCAACACTTTACGCACATGCCTGAATTGTTCTTCTCTTGTCTTGCTAAATATAAGAATGTCGTCCAAATAAACAATTACAAACTTCCCAATATATTCCTTTAGCATCTCATTCATGAGTCTCATGAATGTGCTGGGTGCATTGCTCAACCCGAACGACATGACCAGCCATTAGCAAGACCTCCATAGCTCCTTTGGCAGCAACCTCCAATGATTTATCATCACCAAGGTGGATCTGGGATTTGAAACTTCCATCCTTTGCTGAAAACAACTTGTCATTCCCTGTCATATGGTTAGAGCATCCAGAATTGAGGTACCAAACATCTTTACTAGTATTTTCACCTTTGGCATAAGATAAAAATAAGTGATCTGGAGGATACTCACCTCTTTCTTGAGCATAATTAGTATTTTTACCTTCTTTCAATCTGCATTCTCTTTCAAAGTGACCATACATGTTACAATGGTAACATTGAACATTTCTCTTATGAAATCTACCTCTACCTCTTCCTCTGAAACTACCTCTTCCACTTGAGCCACCTCTTCCTCTACCTCTTGAATAATTTTGGTTTTGCCATTCACCTTGACCTTGATGGCTTTTGGTGCTGCTGCTACTTGCATCTTCATTCTTTGTAATTTGTAATTTAGAGGAAAAAGCTTTCTCTACAGCTTGAAAAGTTTCCTTCAATCTTTCTTCATGAGACATCAAAGATCTAACCAATTCATCAAACTGTAGTTTTGTTAAATCATTATTTTCTTCCATGATTATTGCAACATGATTGCATCTATGTGTTAAATATCTCAATACTTTTTTAATTAAAACTTCATTACTTACAACTTCTCCAAGTGTAGCCATTTTATTGACCACATCTTTGACTCTCACACAATAGTCACTGATATTTTCAGCTTCTTGCATCTTCAAATTCTCGAAATCTCGCTTCAATGTTTCAAGCTTGGCCACCTTAACTTGATCACTACCTTGGTAAGCTTCTTGTAGAGTCTCCCAGGCAGCTTTGGCAGTTTTTGCTCCTGATATTCTTGGAAATAAGCTCTTATCAAGAGCTATCTGAATGTGAACCAAAGCTTGAGCATTCTTCTTCCTTGCTTCCTTTCTTGTTGTTCTTTCATTGGCTGTAAGAGAATTCCAATCAGCTGGCTCCTCATATCCTGATTCAACAATCTCCCACAAATCTTTTCAAATAAAAAAGGTTATCATCTTAATGCACCAATAATCATAATCATTCCCATCAAATTCTGGAACTAGCACCTGGTTAGAATTCGACATGAATAACTTTGGCGAAATTCCAACAATACAACTTTAACCCAAAATAATTTTACGTGCTGTTAGCGCTTGGAATTCACCTAGGCTGAGATAGACAAACTCTCAAGGCTACATCAAACCATTTCACCTCGTAGCTAGCCCTACGAGGTATGAGAAGGCTCTCTCGGGTCAAATTCGATAGATCTTTCAATATGATAAGCTGACCAATTAGGATCAAAGATATTAGGCTAGTAAATTGAGAATGGGGGTTGATTTAAAGATTTTTGGGTTTTTGGTGGCAATTGGAGGGATTGCAATTCCAGGTGCGGGGATTGAGCACAGTTTTTGCAGGGGGATCTTTGGGGCAGGGTAGGAGTGAGCGCTGATGCCTTAATATGAAATGGATGATTAGGGATGATAGAGAAGGAGCTAAAGAGGGAAAACAACCATTTGAATCCTCTCTAGACAGTAGAAAACATAAATTTTGAACAAACTAAAAAGCTGAGCATGTCAAAGCATGAATTCAAACTTTACCACTTCATCTGTCCAAATAGAAGCAAAAGAGAGATGTGGAATACATAAACAAACTTACAAGAACATGTAGAGAACACACCATCAACACAACAATCCACAATAATCCACAATGATGCCTGCAAAACCCTAGCCTTCCTCTTCTTTAAATTGCTGAGATAGATGTACAATATACAATAAAGCTTTCTCCCACAAGAGTCCAACCATGAAAATGAGAAAGAGAGAGCATAATAGAGACCATCTAACTCTTTTCCCCACCTCTAGGGGTCGAGCTCAGCTTCCTAGGAGCAGTTTGAACTAATTCTAAGTTAAGCACTAGATAATAGGCAGTCCAACAACTTGCCTCTATTACTTAGCTAACTGATTCATGCATTAATTATTCACTTTTTACATCAAGGAAGCTTCTAGAAGGGTAAAGAGAGATAAAATCTATCAAAGTGCCATGAAAATATTACATTCATCCATCATCTACAAGTAAAAATGGTCAACCATAGTCAAAACAGAGTTTTTTGACAAAAAAGGTCAATTCTGGCAAAGCTGGCTCTCACTGCCGCGCCCCCTGTGCAAATGGTCGCGCCCCTTTGCTGCAATTTCTGAGTGGGTTCCACTGGTCCAAATCAGGTGCAAGATGGCTCATTGGAAAGCTTGGTCTGTCTACTTTCTATCCCAAGTGGAATTTCTGAATTTGGAGTTGTTTTGCCCCTTCAAAAACCATTTCTCCCAAGGTCACTTTCTGCAACTCAAAAAGTGGGCAGAAAGTCATTTTTTTGATGTATTTTGAGCTTTTGGAGGCTTAAATTTCAAAATCAGGCTTCTCCCAAGTATTGGTAATTTTTCTCTTTGCATGCCCTTTCCAAAAATGCCAAGTTTTCAAAATTCCGAGCAATCCTCCAAAATAGTCGCACTTGGAACGCGACCATGGCACAGGAAAAACCTGTAATTTTACCAAAAATTTGCAAAATGCTCCAAAATTCTCAAAATTTTCAGATTTTGATGCTAGATCAAGGCTGATCAGTACTATGATGAGTGAAGGATGCTTCAGCCAATATGGAGAGTGGATTTGTCCTTCTCTTCTTCTTCCGGGCCTCTGACAGCTTTCGTTGGAGAATTTTCATTCTAGCCTTGCAAACATGCAATCTTGCCCAATAGTGTGTTTTCATGTTGCGTAGCAGCTCTTTGTCATGATTTGCCTTTTCCAGCAATCTCTCCAAATGTGCATTTACACGGATAAGCATGGACTCCCGATCAGCACACAATGGGTCACCAGGCCTCCTACGGTTCAAAGTTCGATCACTACGGATCCTCCATAGCTCATCAAGCTCTTTTTCATCTTCTAATTGTTTGGTGCGTTGTTCTAGATAAGTGTTGGTCCATTGGGCCATTTGGAGCTTCTGTTGCAACACGAGGTTCTCCTCCTCTTTCTGCCTGATAATCTCATAAAAATTTGAAGGGGAAGAGCAGGCGTCACGATCAATGAAATCATCATGTGCCTCGTGAACTCTCTCCTCAATCATGGGCTGCTTGCCCTCTCTGCTGCCTGTGTCGATGAAGGAAGCGAGGCCCCTTCCACCTGGTGTGGAGATAACACTCGCTGCTCTGAAGATGATGACGAGACCCCTTCCACCTGTTGTGGAGAAAGTACTCGTCTAGCTGCTGCAAATAAGGTCCTATGACCTCTCTGATATGTGACCCGAGGAGAAAAAGCCATTGTCTAGGAATGCTGGTCTCAGGCTGATGTGATGGCCCTCCCTCCTCGTGAACTGGCTCCGGCCCTGCATGTGGCTGTGTGAAAAAGTGTCGGGAGATGAAATCTGCCCAAGGAATGCCCTGCTGGCTCAGCTGATGGGAAACTACTAGCTGAATAAGACCATGATGGCATAAGCTCCGAAGTTGCTGTGCTAGGGTCTGTCTCTGAAAGAGAGCGGCCAACCTCTGAATGTCGTGAGATAAGTATGCTGCGATGTTCATGATTCTCACTCTGGTGAAGTGCATCAACATGCGCATATGATAAGAAGATACTCGTGCGAATCTCCCCTCGCATGTGAAGTAGTGCATAATGAGTCTCATGATATCTATATACTCTGCTCGGAGGAACTTGATGGGAAAGCTTCTTGACAAGTTATGCATATAGGTAGACCTGACATATGGCTCGTAGTATACTAAGTCCAGCCACTTGCGTTTTAGCCACACCTCACCCACATTGGGTATCCCAGTAGCATCTGTGATAGCCTCTAGAGAAAATACAAAATTCACCCCTGCAAGGGTGACCTGCCCGTCATGGAGATGTAGGACAAACAACCGAGCCAACTCTCTGTGATGCTGGATGTGTGATAGCCTCTCACAAAACTGATAACAAGCCATGTGCTGAAAACAAGATACTGCCAATGGGCAAGCCTGCAACTTCGTCAATGATGTGGGCTCTTCCCTCTTGTGGAGACCACTCTTGCCTCCCCTACGAGGCCTCCGCTGTGTCTCAATCTCAGTAGATGATGATTGGTCATCACCTTGCTCATTAGTCTCAGTAGTTGACATGGTGTTATTGAGCAAGGTGGAATAAACAAGTCAAAATGACCGCTGCCCTGCCTGCAAAATGCTGTGAAGTATGATGTTTTCAAGGGGAAACATCATGAGGGATATGTTAGGGGAGGGAATTTACATATAGGAAAGGGGAAAATATATATATATATAAGCAGGGAATTTTAAAGGAAAACATCACATAATGCTAAACATGTCATTCCATCTTTCAACATTTGCAAATCAATACTTTATTTAGGGAAACTGTGTTTTTTAAACATCAAGGGAAAGGACAATGAAAATCTTCATGATGGGGGGGAGGATGTCATGGGCATAGGGGGATAGGGCAGCATCACTTATGTACAAATAACAGGCAGCTCATTTCATTTTGCTTTTGCATGTCTTTGAGGAGCATACTCTGTTTTTTCACATGTAAAAATGGCCATTTGATGCTAATGGAAAACAGGGGTTTGGGTATTTGATTACAAGGGGAAGGGAAGGGTTGCTGTGATTATTTTGCAATGGAAGGGAGAGGGATTGTATCAAGGGAATTAGGGGAATGAGGGGATATAGGGAATTAGGGTTAGGGAGTAATGAAACCTATGAACAAAGTCTGCCAACCAATTTTCACAACAGCAGTCTTTCAATAGTGTTGGCAGCTTCATAATTGCATTTGTCATGAGTGAATTAGGGTTTCATTGCATGTTTTGAAAATAGGGAAGGAGATTCAATTGCATAGGGAGTTTGAAGATGGGATAGGCAATTGAATTAGGTTTTTCATGAGGGGAATAGGTAGGAAAACAGAGTCTAGGGAAAGGGAGATGATACCATGTTAATGCACAAACCCTAGCACAGCAAAACTGCTCCCTTTTGATAGCTAGCAGCTGGTTCATTTGATAAACTTTGTCATGATTTTACACAGCTTCTAACCTTTGATATTTACAGCAAGATGACATTTTTCTTTTGTTTTTTATAAGGCTATGCAAGTTATATTTTTTACTCTTTTTTACAATTCTTGTGTGCATGCCTTGTCATCACTTTCTTTTGTTTTTTACAATGTTTTCTTTTCATTTTGCTGTGTTTTTTATACATGAATTTGCTGTGTGGCAAAATGTTAGGGTTGGAGTAGGATGCATGGGAGAAATTAGGGTTTGGATAGGGTTTTGATGGTGATTAGGGTTTTTAGGAAATTGGGATGGGGCCTAGCATTAATTTGCAAATAAGATTAATGAAAATGACACTCTAACACGTGAATTTATCATGGGAAACTGATGGAAGGGAATAAAGGAAAAATTACTTTGAAAAACAAACTATACAACCTAACATAAGCTTGCAAAGACATAATTCATTTAACCTATTTCTTCATGATTTCTCATGGTAAAACTGATCATAAACATGCTACCCGTCCATGACATTATCATACCTTGGCAAATTTGAGTGAACTTGGAAGAAAGTTTACTGTTTGAGTGAGTTTCTTGTGTAAATTGCCCAGAAATCCGCGCACTTCCCAGAAATCCGCGCCTGTGTATTTTCCTTCAGCAAAAAACTCCTCTCAGAGCCGCGCACTGCCCAGAAATCCGCGCACTTGCAAGAGGCTTTTGGAGGCCTTCCTGGTGTCAGAATTAGGTGCAGGATAGCTCGTTGGAAAGGTATTTGAGTCTACTTTCCAACCCAACCGGAATTTTTCAATTTGGAGTTGATTTGACCTGTCAAAACTCAAATCTCCCAAGACTGGTCAAAAAGTGCCTAATGAGGCTGCCTCAAGGAAGAGTGTTGTTGCAGTCAACTTTTGAATGCCTTCCTCAACCCCAAATTGAGCTCATGATAGCTCATTGAAAAGCTTTTTGTGTATAGTTATCATTTTACCCATCAATAAAGTCATTTGGCCAACCAAGCTAGGAGAAAACTTG
>APFE031089603.1:171567-184165 GCA_000404065.3 Pinus taeda | reverse complement strand
GAGTGAAAAAATCCAGAGAATTATCCGCCTCTGAAAAAGAAGGGATAATTAACCGGATAAAAAAAACACTCCAAGGTGTACTCGTTTGCTGATCGAGTCCCACATCCTAGGCCTGTTACAAATTCAAGAAAATCATACTAGCATCACTTATTACAATTCCCCGTAGGGTGTGGAATCTGGGTACAGAGAAGAAATATGATGAGAAGATAGAAGGAGAGTTAAAAAAACTCTGTTGACTGATGACATCTGATGGTACAAGTGTCCTCTGGATCATCCTTGGGCATGGAGTCTTCACCAAATCATCAGGTGCTACTCCAGTAGTCAACAGGGTCCACAAGGAGTTAGCCTCCCCCTCCCCTTGTCCGCACTTTGGGTCGGGCTTGGAATGTTGCCCCAAAGGTTGATGCAGCTAAAAAGAAAGTTAAAAGCATAATTTGGCCACTTACAATAGGAAATGTACCATAAAATGCAAAAGATGGCCGGGACATAAAAAATTAGCTTGTGGGTAGAAACCAAACATGAACTCTACCCCTTATCATGGCCATCACCCTGTTTCCTATGGCCCCTATGTGAGCGCCCTCCATCATTAAGGAACCCATGATTGTACCAACCCTTAGTGGGCGATGAATTTCCCAACCTTAAGGGGGTATTCATTGCTATATCATTCACATCATGCTCTCATTCCCTGGAGCCCTGAGCAGTAATCAATAAAAAGCAAAAGGCATATGAAAAAGGGTGGAAAAACAAAGGTTGGGGTAACTCATATACCACGATTGCTCCCTCCTACATCTATACACTCAACTGTGGGCTTCCTTTATCATAGCTACCCTTGTATGATCGCATGTGGCTTGGAGACTTCCCGGATGCCCCACTTCGTTCCATCATTATATCACATGACACCTACCATATGATGAATGTACCATGGACTTGTTACAACTTTAGAGGTTGAAACCACTTGATAGGGTCCTTGATTAACCCCCTTCTTGAACTTGGAGACACTTGTCCACTCTAAAGCCCATTATGGAAGGGCATGCCACTATGAAGTGCCCACTTGGTTCCATGACTTGTAAGCTCATTTGCTCAATTACACTAATGATTTGTTGCACTGGAAGGTGAGGAGACACATTGGATCTTATGCAGGATTGTAGGCGGGTCTTCATCTTGGGGTTTGGTCTCCCTATATGGGGTCCAAGCCCTCCAGAGGGTCATATTGGAATTTGTAAGGTCTGCGTTGAGAGCCATGGGCCTCCACTATAGTAGAAAGCCGATAGCCATGCCATGGGATCCTTCAACACCATTCATTGCTTTCTCATGTTCCACTTATTTGATGGTGATGATGCGCTTGGACCACCTTACCCAGCCCGCTACACTCTTGCACCACACACTTGGCAGTTGATCTAGGGCCTAGATGGTGTTGTGTCACACCATGGGAGACAAAGGAGGGCTTGCATCATTGTCCAACCCTTGCAAATGGGACAATTGCTTGTTCGATTCAGTTGGAGACCCATGAGGATGATTTTGTGCCGCCATAGCTACTTAGGGGCACCACAGGTCATTTGCTTGGAGATCAAGGGTCCACCCCCGTCATCACTGTTATTGGAGCCCTCCTTCTCATTTTAGCTCATGATGGAATTCATTTGACCCTCCAACGACCTTTTAGTTATCTTTGTATCATTTCAGCCCTCTTGAGAGGCTAATTATTCTTATTATGGAGCTATTTAGTGGGCTTGTTGCCAAAAGTATTGTTATTTAGCACATTATTTTATTATAGGGCATTAGGCTAAATTAGGCTATTCGAACCCCTTAGAGGACTGTATAAATATAAGAGAGGTGTTTTTTCTCGTTCATCATCACTTGGATTTGGGATATATCTTTCTAAAGATTTCAGACTTGTAATTTGTGGAATGATTTCGATGATTAAATGCATTTTGATGTGTGGAATATTTTTGCCATGTCTCTTGAAGCTTCTATTTTCCAAATGTGATGGATGGATATACTCCCTTGTCATGTAAGTCATCTTTTCATGCGAATTCCTTGATAATTTATGTCTAATATATGGAATGCTATGCCTTGATTGTGCCCTAAAAATTAATGCGAATTTGTGAAACATTTGTAATCTTGGCTCATTGCATATGCTATTCATCTTGGCAAGACGAACGAATTTTCCTATGGGTAGGTTGTGCACCTCTTACCTTGAAACTCCATCAAATCTTGCATATTGAAGTATAAAAGTCTAAAACTGTTGTGTAGCTGCATCCATTAGTAGTGAAGCTGCTTCTTTAGGCCTCCTTGAAGAGCGAAGTTCCGAAATCTTAATCATTTTGACTCCAATTTTCTTAATAGCCAGGCACTGGTCCTAGATCCTTGGTGATCACATTAACTTAATGAAATATTATTCTTTCACCCCTTTTCTTTCTCTTTTCTTCATCCCCTAAGGATAAGGAGACTTTCTAGGGCTTGGTGGGAAATTTTAGTGAGGAGAAATTTTAGGATTTTTTCTAGACAAGTTTCTATATTTATGTCTCCTCTAGGCATCCTCCAGCTTTGAACGAATTCCGATGGTGGAATTTCAAATAAATTGATGCCCTAACTATCACACCAAGAGGGAACCCATGAAGTTGTGTTGACTTGGGGATTTCTTGAAGGTTTGCACATTGTAGTTCATCATTCAAAACCTTTTCTGTTAGCTATTGATCATCATTAGATGGGTCTTTACCATGATATATCTCTCAACCCTTGGTCTCTTATAATATTTCTCTCAAGGGGTTTTTCATGGAAAGTCACCCTAGCTTCTCCCAAATCTCACACTCTAATTGAAACTTTCCATTGAATGAGCCATCCTTGCCTCACTTTGAACCCTAGTATAAACACATCAATCACAAGTGAGGGATTTTGGATGTCTAATCTTATGTATTCATCATTTTTTTGAATATTCCTAAGCCCAAGTTCTTCCTTTCGTCAAGCTTTTCTTGGAGAGCCTTTCTTTTGCTTCTAAAACAAGCAACCTATTGTTTGAGCCTCTCCTTTGAATGGGCTTTGGAAATCACATTATGCATCGTTATTGACCTCATCATTCTGGAGATTTCCACCATATTGGGACTCCTCCCATTGGTGAAAGTTTGTAAAGAGCAAGGGACATCGACTAAGGTGATAGTGGGTCCTTGTCCTATTGTTGCCAGTTGACCTAGTAGTGGTCCCTTTGGAACACCTCCTAGGACCCCTGCTAAATTGAGTGGTAACATTTTTGGCGTTGCCGGGGACACGAGACGTGTGCCTTGTTCTGCATATGACAATATTGACATATCATTCTTGGCGACTCCATTGGAAGATGGAGCCCTAGTTCGTCACTGAACTTCAAAGTTAGTGCTTGTAGGGTGAAGCAAGCATCTCTCAAGACACTTCAAGTTCACACTGGCGACTCCATATCTAAAATCTTATGAATATTTTCATAAATGGATCATTGGAGAGGCCTATTTTATATGTTTGAAGATGATAACGCTCAATCAAATGATCATGATAGCCAAGGGGAGTTTGATACCCCTCTTTATGGATCTCTTGGGAGCCATAAGATTGAGGAACCTTCTTTTTCCCTAAAAGGGGGTTGTGGTTCTTGCCAAGATACGATGATTGTAGTCCACCTTGTTCCTTCCTTGATAATCAAGATAATGTGAATGTGGATGTGTCTGAGCAATCTATCTCTTTATGCCATGAGAAGGATATGCCCAAGCTTGATATTCATAGAATATTTATGAGTTTGGTTATTAATACTCCATATTCGCGTTGCAAGAAAGGTTGCACAAGTTGGATTTCTTTTTTCCTTCATCATCCATGACCCTTGATACGTGGTCCTCAAATGTTCCCGTCCCCCACCCTTGCCATTAATCGAGCAAATCTTGCAATGGGAAATGTAATGTTTGGGTTCCCTGCCTCATAATGGTTCATAAGGGAAAGTGCTTTTATATTGACTTAATCATATGTTGGTTGCATTGACTGTATGACTATATTTAGCATTTGCACAATGTAGCCATGCATGTTAGAGTAGGATGCATTGCATATTGAGTTTTGCATAGCTAACATCATCGTATTATGTTCTCATGCTAGATTAAGTGCATTTAGATTAGAATTTCATTTAGAATTAAATTTTATTTCTTGTTGATTTTTATGGCTTAACAAAAGGATGGGTGATCACAAGATGTCGCAAAAACATGTTGCCCTGTGTGCTTAGTCTTTGATGTGCGGGTAAGAGGTCTATGTTCCCAAGAGATTGCTGGTGTTCTTATGACCTCCCTGTTCGAGTATGTTTGTGCACTTTATTGAGAGATCATGTCCCAGTTTGGAGCCATATGTTACCCACCATCTGTGGGTGACACCCATAGGAGAAATTTTTCTCCTACATTATCTTAAGCCGACAGCCAGTAGTCCCTTGCAGCCAGCAGATAGATCGATGTGCCACTATCTCTACCACATGAGCTAACCATTATGCACCCTCGCCCATCTGTCATGATCATATGTTTGAAGGTGGTCCTTCCAACCCCGAAGGTATGTCTTTCATTATGTAATTGGGTATTTTTGCTTACTTATCATGGAAACTTTTGGGCATGGATTAGTGGGGGGATTTGACAGAAAGAATGGGCTTGGTTTGTACTCTTGTCCCCTCGTCCAATTGGTGGTTAGCCTTGTATCCTAGTCCCGTGGAATCTCCTCTATTGGCTATTAGCTTTAGCAGTGGCATTACATGGGAAACCCTGATTTTGGTTTCATGGTCCCGCTTCCTGACATCACATACATCACTCCCCTCCGCTCATTATAACCCCTTTTGCACATATTTCCCATTCGGGTCCACATTTTTCCATTGGATCCACAAGGAGTTATCCTCCCCTTCCCCTTGTCCACACTTTGGGTCGGGCTTGGAACATTGCCTCACAAGTTGATGTAGCTAAAAAGAAAGTTACAATCATAATTTGGCCACTTACAACAGGACATGTACCATAAAATCCAAAAGATGGTTGGGACATAAAAATTTAGCACGTGGGAAAACGCCAAACATGAGCTCTACCCCTTATCATGGCCATCACCTTGGTTCTTAGGGCCCCTATGTGAGCCCCCTGCATCATTAAGGAACCCATGATTGTGTTGAAGGAAGTGTAACTAGGTTCGGTCTTCATAAATGTAAATTTGACTTTTGTATTTATTCAAGAAAAGAGAAATTATTTTTATGATACTTGTCAATGAGTTTCTTGCTCATTGAATTAGGTCAAGCACATGTTTATGTGCTTCTAGGAAGTCAAGAGTCAAATGTATTTATGTAAGACCCTTTGAGGGCATGTTACACTATGTATAAAATAGTATAAAGGTGAAAGAAATACCTCCAAGACAAGTGCAAGCCCTCTCCATGCAGCAACGTCCTCCTCAAGAAGCAAAACAAAGAAAAAAATGAAGGACAAGTCAAGTTGGCCTAAGGACAGCTAGTTAGCCTAAAAGGAGGGATAATCCTCTATTTATAGAGCCTGTCCACTCCAATGCAACGTATTCAATGAGCTATGAAATCCACAATGCAAAGGAGGCAAGAAAAGAACAAACAAAGACGAAGTAAAAGGTCTACAAGGGCAACGAAGGAAGAGGCTACAAGACCGAAGGTTAGAGGGCTGTTCTAAGGGTAAAACACAACCACACGTGCAAAGGAAGGAGGCCTCTTTGCGGTCATAACAGCAGCAGTACATCAGTCCCACACTTATCACTGTTTGGGCTAGAAATTAAGGTCTATAAGGCCTTCCTCTAAGAGCGAAGAAGAGACCCTTACAAATGAAGGAAGAAGGAATAAGGCCGAGGAGAACAACACTGTTTCTAGGGTAAGAAATAGTCACATGTGCGAAAAAGAAGAAGATAAGTCTGCAGCTAGTAAACAGTGCATGACATATCATTGTTTGGGTAAGAAATCAAGTCTACAAGGACTCCCAAGCCTAGCGAAGGAGCCTGTCTCTCTAGCAAAGGTGGAATGACCCTAATTCACTAAGGGTACCTTGTACACATAAGAAAACTAGGGCAACAAAACAACAGTATAGTCATACGCTCATACATCAAGAAGGATCTCACTTAAGAAGTCTACTTGAGCAAGGGATAGAAGAGGAACACCTCATCTAGAAGTCTCACTCAAGGAAGGTCTATCTCTAGACAAGAAACAAAGGAGGAGGATGAAGTGTCGGAAGGAGGAAGCCTATGTGCCGAGAAACAAAGTGCAGAAAGGAGGAGAGGACTTGACTTGTGCTTGGAGGTTATTCTAGTCAAGGGTCTAGGGTTTGGCATTGATCAATAGAAGTTTCAATAAGAGAAATTCACTCAAGGGTTTTCCTCTCAAGAGAAGAGAGGTTTTGGCCCTGACAGAGAGCCAACATCTTGTGTTCTTGTTCTTATGTTTTGATAGCAGTTTGATGAGGGACTATTCTTTATTGTTTTAAAGCATAAAAGAAATGCCATTATATTTATGGTCTTTGTTGCATAGAACCACTGTGCTTATCCTAAAAATTTGCTAATTTGAATTCATAATTGATAATTTGAATTGTTAGTACCTTCACCACCTTTGCACTAACCAAGCACCAACAATAGTCTTTAGCCACTACAATCAGACTTCTGAAGATTGATTGTTGAGTGAAATTAGGGCACAAAACCCTAATTTACAAAATGCACTAGTAATTAAAATATAGTAACCATCTAACATGAACACACTGTGACTTGACTTCAGATCTTACACTACTAATAACAATAATAACATATGGAATGTTGAACAAAAAAAACATATATTGTTAATGATATAATAACGTTCCAATTCTTTGTATATTGTTCCCATGCTTGCATATTTGTTCCAATTCGTTCCATATTCATTTCAATGCTAATGATATATGCATTAAAGCAATGTTTTATATAACATATTGTATGGCATTAAAGCAACGTTGTATAGCAACGCTCATAGTGTTCCATATACTATTTCTTGACAACGTTCCAAAGCAACGTTCTTGACATAGCGTTACCAAAGCAATGTTACTTAGCATTATCGTTCTATAGCAATGCTACGTAGAATTATCATTCCATAGCATTATGCATTCATCATTCTAATTCTTGATGTTGTTCCATAATGTTATACAACGTTAGCTCCAACATTAGTTCCATATCATTCCATATAACATATTGTTTGCAGTGTTTGTCCACCATATTGTATTATTGTTTGCAATGTTTGTCCACCATATTGCCTCTATCCATGTTGCAATTGCTTCTTAGCTTGAGCGAAGGTGTTTGAAATTAGGGCATGAAACCCGAAATTTAACTCATCAAATCATATCAACTCATCAAATAATATATCATCTTGTATTATTAAACACTACTCTAATTAAATATCAACACCCATTGCAAATACCTCAATTTGAAAGCAGTGATTTCCTATGACTTTAATTTGAACGCATGCAATATTGTAGTTCTGTAGTTTTCAATGCACTGCAAATATCACACTGCAAATATGAATGCAATTTGTAGTTGTCAGGGCGAAATAGAATGCACTGTCATATACTCTCTTTGGTGACCCAATGTTAACGGCTAGATTAGGGAATAGCAACATAGTTCTAGTGTAACACATTATATACTAATTTAATCAAGAATACAAATAAATGTACCTCATTCAAAATATATGGCCGTCATATTCCTTCTTATGCCAATAGGATTTGTACTGCTGCTTCAGAGAAACACGAGTGATATTAATGTCAGACGTTGAACAATATAACACCAAGAGTTTTACAATGCATAGCATAAGATATAACACTTGTCCAATTAATTCATATGCACCATGTACTGAAAATGTTTAATGCTTGCCCAATTCATTCATAGGATATAATGCTTGTCCAATTAATTCATATGCACCATGTATAAACAATATTCATTATCTACGTCCCTGTCATCTGTCATCTGCACTGCCTCTCTATTTCCTGCAATCTCAGTCCTTGTCAAACTTGCCTATCCATAATCATGCCTCTGCTCTTTCTGCCTCGAATCCCTGTCACTCACCTCATACTTGGCACTCATTTTCTGCGTTCCATCCTTGTGAATCCTTCTTGTAGATTATATATACATATTCTCCTGGCTCCTTAGTTCTCTTTAGGTCGTCGAACTATTACTTTTCTTGTTGAAGAGTTTATTAAGTCTCCGAGCTTTCTATTGTGATCAATTCACACAATGTTCTTGATTTTAGTGTTTGTCCTTATAATCATTTGCAACTATTCAATATATCAGTGCTACCTCTTTCAACGTATGCATTGGTGATTTCTTTTGATAGCTAGAATGTCTTTGAATATTATACTTTTGCATATTGTTTATTCCTTTTAATGTAGATACCGATCCTTTTGAAAGGATGCATGTTTGTATATTTGTTTGCCTTTTGCAATGCATTCAGCCCATTAGATATGTCCTGCTAGCCATCTCATTTTATCATTTCTTGCCAGCGAATCTTAATGAATACTTGACACTGCATTTGATAGTATTTCCTGCCAAAGCATTTGATATTGCATTCTCTCTGCCTATGTGTTTGGATTTGACTGAAGTATTTCTTTGCCCCCTTTTTTTTTGAGGCTATGCTTGTTATTTTATGAGGTAGCGACCTTTCGTTTGACTATCATTTGATTCTGTCTAAGCATATTGCTGAAGAGCTTCAAGGGCCTTCTTCATTTGATTGCAAATGCAATTCAGTCTTCTACACTTCTTACATTCATCATTTGTATACATGAGTAATAGGTATGGCATTCAATTCTTTGAGATTGAAGTAACAAAGCTGAAGGATTTTGAGGGAATCCTAATGATGATGCTTTGAATATATATATATATATATATATAATCAAATGCTTACTCCTTTTTACTGATGATGGATACATACTTCTTGTACAATTTTTTATTTTATGCAATAATGTACCAATTTGATGGTTTCCTTCATGATAGAAGTCGGCTTAGCATTGTGTATTGGCTTTATCTCTAACTTTGATTGACTTCTCTGTGATACTTTAGATGTTGGACAAAAACTAGATGTCTTCATATGAATACAACTCCTACATATATGTGTCTTCATTTGGACTTTGCAAATAATATGGTTCTAATGTCAATCACATGGCACTTAATGATGAAGGCTTCAAGAAACCAAACATGACACTTCTTGATGTATATAATTTTCTCATCTTAGCTTGGTGTCAACACATTTGCTTTCACTATACATATTTGAAGAAGTCTTTGGATTTGCTTTGTGATGGATGTTGTCTATTCGTCAAGAAGATGGCTTGTTATTGCTATCGTATGGTGGTCCTTTGTTCCTGCTGCTTCTTGACTCCTTCAGAATCTTGACACAGTCATATGCTTCTTGATCCTCTTCTTTACTCCTTGTTGCTCCTGTAGAGTCCCCCCCTTACATGGTGCATTCCTTTTCATATTCTCTACAATATTTGAGGCTCTTCTTTTGAAGTCAAACTAGTGAGAAGAGTCTGTAGGGGCTATCCCTAATTTGTTCCTCAGATATTCAAATGGTTCTCTAGCAAGTGGCCTAGTAAATATATTTGCTATCTGTTCTTTTGTGGGTATGTATTCCGTCTTCACTGTTTGCTCAACTACTTGTTCTATGAGGAAGTGGTTCTTTATAAGGATATGTTTAGTCTTTGAGTGAAGCACTGGATTTTTCGAAATACTTATTGCACTTGTATTGTCACTGTTAATAGATATAGGTTCTCTGAAAGTTACCTTCATATATTGTAGAGTCTGTTTCATCCACAACACTCGTGTACAACAAGCAAAAACTGCTATGTATTCGACTTTTGCTGTAGATAGAGATACTGATGATTGCTTTTTGATTAATCATGCAACCAGTGATTCTCCTAAGTAGAATGCACCACCACTTGTACCTTTCTTGTCATCCACACGACTGGCCCAGTTTGCATCTGTGTATGCTGTCAATGTAAAGTTCTTCCCTTTTGGGCACCATAGTCCATAGTCTGAAGTACCTTTCAAGTATCTAAATATCCTTTTTGTTGCTAGTAGATGACTCTGTTTAGGTGCTGATTGATATGTTGCCACTAATCCAATTGCCAGCATTATATCTGGTCTAGACGCTGTTAGGTATAGCAAACTCCCTATCATAGATCTGTAAAGTTTCTGATCAACAGCAGGTGATTCATCATTTGCACATAACTTGTATCCAATTGCCATAGGGTTTGAGACAAGTTTACAATCTTCCATTTGGAACTTTTTCAACATATCTTTTATATATTTCTCTTGAGAAATGAATGTGCCTCTTGACTTTTGTAGGATTTGCAGCCCTAGGTAAAAAGTATGTTCTCCAACCATTGACATTTCGAACTTAGACTTCATCTCTTCAACAAACCATTTTACTAGACACTCTCTATTGCTTCCAAACATAATGTTATCCACATACACAACTACAATTAGTAATTCATCTCGATTCTCTATCACCCTTTATGTACTTATTACTGTCGACTCCTCCTCTCTTGAAACCCTATTTTTGAAGGTACTTGTCCAACCTACAGTACCATGCCCGTGGTGATTGTTTAAGACCATACAATGCCTTATTTAACCTGCAAACATAGTTAGGATTATCTGATAATAAAAATCCCTTAGGTTGTTCCATGTAGACTTCTTCCTCAAGTTCTCCATTCAGGAAAGCAGGCTTCACATCCATTTGGTACACTTTGAAATCATTATAACAAGCAAAGGCCAAAAACATCCTGATTGCATCCAATCTCACCACTGGTGCAAAAGTTTCTTCATAGTCAAGACCTTGTACTTGCGAGTAACCATTGCATACTAGTTTGGCTTTTTTTCTAGCAATTTGTCCCTGTTCATTCATCTTGTTTTTGAATACCCGTTTTGTACCAATGACATCTTTTTCTAGTTGATCTTCGTGTTAGTTCCCAAGTCTTGTTCTTTTCAATTTGATCTAACTCCTTGTTCGTAGCATCTATCCAGTGTTTATCTTTACTTGCTTCATGAAAGTTCTTTGGTTCAATCTGTGACAACATAGCAATATGAGGCTGGTCTGTTTTCTTTGCAAGTTGCCTCCTTGTTTGAATGCCTTCACTTTTATCTCCAATAATCTGACTGTTAGGGTGATTCTTTTGTGTATGCCTTGAGGGACCTTTTGAATGAGTCTTTGTCTTTTTTGATTCATCATCCCTTACTTCAATTTCTTCATTGTCATGGTGATGATTTGGAGGATTGATAAAAATTGTGCTCTTGTTCTTATCAGGAAGCTCTTCATCAAACCTTACATCTATACAATCCACAATCTTATGTATTGATTTATTATAACCAGTGTTGTGAAAATCGCGATTTTTTCCCCTTGGCGATTAAATCGCGCTTTTTAAGGGAAAAAATCGCGGTAAAATTTTTTTTCCCGATTTTTTGCCAAAAAAGCGGCAGGGCGCGGGGCAGCGGGTTTTATATGAAAAAATTCGATTTTTTTTTGCCCATTTGGACAGCGCGCGGGTTAGGAAGAGCTCTGAGCTGGGAGAGAGGGTTTGGAGGGTGATTTCGCCGATTCAAAGGGTCTACGCTCACCATTTCGAGAGGAGATCGCCATTTTCACCGTAGAAACGGTATGTAGGTGGATTTTTTTTAGTTTTCATTGTTTCAAAACAATGTTTTTCTATGTTTTTAATTTTTTTTTTTGTTGAAAAAACTTCATAGGGCACCATTTTGTTTGTTTTCACTTTGTTTTAAAGAATTGTTTATGTTTCTTCATTGATTTGGGATGGGTAGCTTGGTATGGCTATGGGGAACATTTTGTTTTTGTTTTCATGTTTTAAACATGTTTATGTTTTTTCATTGTTTTTGGCATTTGCTTCCAATTTGGTTGGGTAACTTGGGTTTGGAAGTGTTGGATTTCTAGCATTCTATATATTTGTAACTTGTAATTTTGTAAAATGGCAAAATGCTAATTTGTAATCCTCAATTCATATTTCCTAATCTTCTTATATTTTAAATTTTTTCCCAAGTGGTTTGCAACTTCGAAAGTTAAACAAACTGCAAGGAAATTGGAATCTTCTGGGGAATTATGTGAGCCTTGCAACTCCGCTTTGATAGAGCAAAAATTGAATTGCAGTTGTGTGGAAAGGAACAGGGGGGGGTATAGGTTGAGTTTCACCTTGCACGAATCCCTGACTATGATGTGACACCTTTGGTCCAAATTACAACTGAACTTATCCTAAAAGCCACGAGAGCACTGGGAGAATTAGAGCAGACTAGAGAGGCCAAAGAAGAAATGAAAAGGCAACTAAGAAGGTCAGCTGAAGGAAGTGGTGTTGGTTCTACTGCAGCATCAATCAATCCGATAGCTGCATCATCATTTTTTGTTCCTCGAACCACACCTGGTTCACAGCCATCTATTGGTTCAATGCTAAAAAGAAACGAGAAAGAAGAAGCTGACAACTTGCTAGCAAAATTTTTCCTCTGGAGTGATATTCCTTTCAGCATCGTAAGGAATAATCCTTTTTTCCAACTTGCTGTTGATGCTATTGCCAGTGTTGGCCCGGGGTACAAAATCCCTTCTTATCATGATTTCAGA
>APFE031089603.1:139616-170594 GCA_000404065.3 Pinus taeda | reverse complement strand
TTATGTTCTAGATGGTTTAGATATTGAAAAAATTGAAAAAAAATGAAAAAAAATGAATATTTTTGTTCCAAACGCTTTTTTCCCGCTTTTTTCCCGATTTTTCCGATTTTTTCATTTTTTTCCCCACGCCGATTAAATCCCGCTCGCGCTTTTAACAACATTGATTATAACACCTGTATCCCTTACTTTTTGATGAGTATCCCAAAATATTCCTTCATCTGATCAAGCATCAAACTTTCCTAACTTTTCATCATTGTTTTTGATATAGAATTTACTTTTGAATACTTTAAAATGTTTGATTATAGTTGGCTCACCACGCCACAATTCATAAGGTGTTTTGTCACAATTTGGTCTGATATGTGCCTTATTGAGAATATGAACTGTTGCGAGTACTACTTCTGCCTAATAGGTTTGAGGAATGTTTCTTTCTTGCATCATGGCTCTAACCATTTGCTTAACAACTATGTTCTGTCTCTTTGCAACTCCATTTTGCTGTGGTGTGTCTGCAATAGTACACTGCCTTTTTGTGCCAAGTTCATCGCAAAAGTTTGCAAACTCATCTAAATTAAATTCACCTCCTCTGCATGACCTTAAACACTTTATCTTGCACCATGTTTGATTTTTTGCTAGTGCTTTGAATATTTTGAACTTTTCAAATGCTTCTGATTTATTTCTAAGGAATGCTACCCATGTTAATCTCGAATAGTCATCAATTACTAGCATAAGATATTTTTCTCCTCCTGGTGCTTTTGTTTTGGAAGGACCACACAAATCCATATGTACTAATTGTATGGGTTTATTGCTTGACAATTTATCCTTGACCTTGAATGAAGTTCAACCCTGTTTATCTAATTGACATGATTTGCAAATAGGATTTTCATGTTTCTTTATCTTTGGTAGATCTTTGACTGCTTTCTTTTTGTTAATCATGATGATGTGATCAAAATTGAGATGATCCAATCCCCTGTGCCATAGCCAAGACTCATCTTGTTTGTTGATGTAGCACTCTTTGTTATCTTCCTTCAAAATATATACATTATTCTTTGTTTGAACTCCTTTGGCCAAAACCTTCCTAGTAGTTGCTGATCCGATTTCACAATCTTGAGCTCTGAAGAGAACATCACAACCTTTATCACACATTTGACTTACAATCAACAAATTATGTTTCAGACCATCTAGAAACAATACATCCTTAACCTTTCCTCTTCCATTATTCAGACTGACTATACCCTTTCCTCTAATTATTCTTGCTTCATCATTTCCGAATGTGACTTTTCCTATTTTATTTTCATCTAGGGATACAAACTTTTTTTTATTATCTTTTATCATATGTCTAGAGCAGCCACTGTCCACATACTATTTATTATTTTGAACTTCAACATACAAAACTAGGCCACACTTATCAACTTTCTTCTCCTCTTTCTTCTTTCTCCACTGCATATATTCATCTGTTCTGCAATTGTTCTGAGATTGTGATCTATTGTTTTTAAGCTGACATTCGTATGACTTATGCCCAAAATTGTGACAGTAGAAACACTTGAGTGATATCAAAGAGAGGGGCATATGGGTTTCTGTCTAGATTCATGTTTGTTTTGATGTTTGAAAATCTATTGTTAGCCTCACTTCTTTTAGGGTTCCTTAGCTCATTTCTTCTGACATAAGCTCTGCAATTTACAGCTTTATGTCCATTTTTTTACAACAACAACAATAGCCATAGAAAAAGTTTCCATTCTTGGTAATGGATGATACTTGAGGATATAACCTTCTTGACTTTTGATAATCTTGTCTCTTGAAGAAGTATGGTCTCTGATAGTTTGTTGTTTGTTTTTCCATTCCTTTTGTCTGCTGCAATTTGCTGGAAGTGCTTCTTTGTTGCTGCTCATTTGATGTTGAAGTGCTGCTCAACTTCTTGTTCTCATATTTGATGTGGACTGTCATTGTCTACCTTGACAACTTTTACAAAAGTAATTGTCTTTTTGTCCTCTGTATTGATTTCACTGGATTCTTTTTCATAGTCTAACCCAACCTTTATAAGTGAAGACCTTTGAGCATTTAATATCACATCCAGTTTTTCAGATCTTTTTGTGTTGTATATTCATGTTAAAATCAGTCTGTGCCTTCTCCAACTTTTTATTCATGGTTACCACCTCTTCTTCCAATCTTTCACACTCCTGACTTTTCTCCTTTATTTGCTGCAGCAGAATATCTTCCACCTTTTATGCTTCTTCAAGTCCAACCTTCATCTTGATAATTTCCTCTAAATTTGATTCTTCTTTTACACATTTTAACAAAATCTCTTTCTGCTTCTTATTCTTTTGTTGAAGTCTATCTATTTTCTCCAGGGCACTTATTAATTCCCCCTCAAGATCTACCTCACCTTCTTCTTCTTCTTCATATTCTCTGCATTCTTCTTCCATATCTTCTAAGGCCATAAACATGAATTCACTAGTTCCATCTTCACTAGAGGATTCTGTTGAGAAATCTAGGGCGGCTAGATGAGGTGTGATTTCTCTAAACTTGATAATTGCTTGTGATGTTCTTTACTTCAATTTGTAGTATATACAATTTGCTTCTTCTTCTCTTGATTATTATGGTGTTCTTATCATCAAACAATTACCAAAACATGAAGATAATTAAAACAAATGGACACAAGATGTAGGCTGCTAGCTAGGGCCAAAACCTCTCCTAGAGAGGAAAACCCACAAGTAATTCTTCTCTACTTATAGAAACTTCAAATGACGAATTCCAAAACCCTTAGACCCTAGATCGAGACCCCTCCAAGACCAAGCCAACCTTCTTTTTGATGAACTTATCTCCTCACAAAGTCAACGCAAGTCAAACTGCTTCAAAACTGTTGCAACTTCACTTTTGATCTCAAGTTCGGACCTGTAACTTCTGATTGCAGAAACCTTAATCTGCACATGTGGGTGAAAAGATGGTAAAAGAGGTCTTCTTCCTTCGCTTAGGGTGCTTCTTTCTCCTTAGGAATTCGACTTACAAACTTTGATCCTTTTAACGCCAAACTTCGACTCCTTTAGATGACTGCAATTTGGACCTTGCTGCAACAAAATGATGCCCTAGTTTTCGCACGTGTGAGGGAATGTGTCCCAAAATTCAGACTTTCGATTTTAGTTCTCTTTTCTTGAGTTCTTTCCTTCACTTGTCCTTTTAGGTCTCTTTCTTGTCTTGGTGATTGAGCTTCTTCTAGTGATCAAAATTGCTTGATGGTATATTCTCCAAATGAGTTCGAATGCTTCTTATATATAGGCTTTCTAGGAGTGCGGATTGCCCTTAATGAGGTTGACTTCATCCTTGCAAGTTGACTTGGTCTTGGAGGGACTTTTGATTGAAATAAATTCTTTTGACTTGTTACAAGATGCCCAATGGGGTCTATTACATATGACAATGACACTTTTGACTCTTTGACTGTATGACAAAACCCTAGAAGCACACAATGAGTGCTTGACCTACAAATAAATTGACCTTGAGCATGAAATCCATGCTATAAAAATAAAAATAATAAATTTTCGTTCTTTTTACATCAAATACATAAGATCAATAGTATAAGAGACATTATGAAGACCAAACCTAGTTACATATTTCGTCACTCCCTCTTAACTAGGGAGGTATTCATAATACATAAAAGGTACATGGACATTCTCATACTGAAGAAATCTCATAAGAAGAGTCAGTTTGGTAAGCCATCTCATAAGCTATATTTTCAGCTTATAGTAGTGCATCTCATCATATCAACCAACATTGTCATATAGCAAGGCCTTGACTAACAACTCTATCTCTCCACTAGATTAGAGCACAATGTTGGGGAGACAATGATTTATAAACACCTTCATCATTTTCTCTCAAGGCACATACCCTATCCGGATGTTCACAAGGTATGTCCTTTTAGGACCATTCCCTTCTTGGATTTACACATCCTCATAGAATCTCCTCTTTGACTACCCTTGCCTATTGGATGCCCTATCTCATCCTTAAAGAGTATCGGTATTGGTCTTAGATGCTTTTTTCAATATATGAAGACAGGAATGATGTGTCTATCTCTCCCTCTCAACTAGGGAGGATCTACTCATTCCTTTACATGAAAGGAATATGCCCAAGCTCCTTCTTAACTAGGGATTTGCTTCCATATCAACTTTTTATTCTTCGTGGTGATCATCGTACTATTAACTGCTTGTAGGCTCCTCTTTTTGCACCATCATGTCATGAATGAACTTCAACTTCTACATCATGGAACCATCTTCTTTCATGACTTCTTCGTAGGGCTTTGGCCATCTTCTATATCACTTCCCTTCAACAAAACATAGTGTTGAAGCAAGTAATGCTAGTCATGTCACCCTTCTTTTCATCAGAAAGTGACCTTCTTTGTCATCATCTGGCTGTCCTCATATTGCTACCTCTTCCAGGTCATGTTCCTCTCATAATCATTCATTCAATTCTAATTGTAGGTGAATTTCAACAACCTTCTGTCGGTAGCCCTGTTCTAATCCAACCAGATGCTTGTATTCAAAAATCAAAAGTGAACATCAAACCAAAATGACCTCTTTATGATGATTCTTTGTCATAACATCTGTTTCTGCAACATCAACACCCTTTTGAATTCATCTCCAAGGCTTCCATTACCTAGGTTCTCCTTCTTCATCATACCTATCAGAGTCTTCGTAATTTCCTCATGGTGATGTCACAGCCAATCCTTTTTAACATCAGATATTGATCATCCATACGATCTATGTGGTTGTAGACACATATTCTCAAACTCTCCTCTCAACTTCTTCACATATTGCTTTCTCGTGATCTCTAGACATAACTCCTCTTGTATAGGAACAATTGTTGCCCATCACCTCATATCTTTTATGAGATCATATGATATCAATCTTATCATGTCATAATATAGTATGCCATACTTATGCCTTCATATACTTCTCATATGGAAGAGTTCTTTCTTCTTTAATCATGGTCATGAGATAAAGCATTCTAACCATTTTGTCTGCAACTATGTGATGGCATGACTTTATCTATCTATTGTTCTTATCTTTTACCTTCATGTGGTCATCTAGGCTTTCTTCAACAACTTCCTTTTCCTTGCTAGATGATGAAAATACTTAAACTAAATGGTCACGTTGCACTTTTATATCACCATATCTTCACCCTTTTAAACCATGGATTCCATACTAGGTGGAATGTAGACTATCTATGTAGTACTTGCTTCTTCTAAGTAGAGGTAAACCTTTCCAACAAAGATTCTAATGGAGGATCTTTTATGATCCTTATTCTGTAAATACTTCTCTCTAATGATGATGAAATATGATGATCTCTTATCTTCCTATTTGCTAGATGACTTGCTTCAACCACACAAATTGTTGTTTCTGCTATCCTTTCATGCTTCTAGTATGATGCCATCTCAATCACTGCTATAATGCATTTTATCATAACTGTAATTCTTCCTACCATGAATGTTGTCTTGAAAATAAACTTAATATATGAGAGACCTTTAATAGTAGATGTCTTTCACTTCTTCCTTCTTAGATTTCTTCTCTTTTGGTTCTTCTACTTCTTCGATCACATGAGCTTCACTTCTTTCTTTCCTTTTTCTTGTTTCCCTTCTTGATTTTAGGTCAATTCCTCTTGAAGTGTCCATCTTCATACATTCATAGCTCTGAATTTTAGACATGCCAATTTTGTTTTGAAATTTCTTTCGAAGCTCGAATTTTCCAAACTTTCCTTTCTTCCTTGTCATAGCTGCAAATGCTTGTGTTTGCTCAGTTGATCTAAGGCCATTTTTTGCTTTTAATTCAGTCTCTTCAATCTTGCATAATGCTCATAGATCACTGAATGGTGTAGCTTCCTTCTTTCCATAGATGCTTGATACAAAGTTGCCCCATTCATCTGGTAGTGCATTGAGTACACAAGTGGTCATTTTTGGATCTGACATTGTTTCTCCTAGCTCTTGTAGTTGATCTCTAATTTAAGATACCTTCATGAGTTATGAAGCTACCCCTTTTTCTTTTGATACTTTCATCTTATATAATTCAGTTCTTAAAGATATAATTTCCCTAGTTGTACAAGCCCCAAGGGTTAGCTCAACTGGTCAAATAAGTGCCTCGTCGTTTGGGAGGTCACAGGGTCAATTCTCCCTGAAGCCCTTGGGGTTAGGCCTAGATATTGGCCGCGGGTGTCTGTGAACCACCCCTGAAAAAAAATAAATAAAAATAAATAAATAAACAATTTCCCTAGCTATACAAAAAAAAAAATTCCCTAGCTGTACTTACAGAGTACAACTCTACCAACTTGTCATAAATCTCTTTTGATGTCTTTAATTTTGCTACAAAAGGAATGAGAGAATTCTTCATAGATTCAATGAGGATTCTTTAAGTCCTTATTTCTCCTTTCATATACTTTGATAATCCTTGAGATTGTTCTTGAGGAGGCTTTGAGATGGAGCCCTTGACATAATCAAAAACTTCATTTTCTGTGAGAATCAAATCTATTTTCTTCTTCCATGCAAGGTAGTTTGATGCAGTGTTGTTAAAAGCGTGATTAAATCGCGCTTTTTTCAAAAAATCGCGAGTTTTTCCCTAGGCCGATTTAATCGCGCTTTTTATAGGAAAAAAGCGGGATAAATTTTTTTTGCCGCTTTTTTGGGAAAAAGTGCGCTTTTTTCGAAAAAAGCCCGCTTTTTTAAAAAAAGCACGCTTTTTTGCCCTGCTTTTTTCGAAAAAAACCTGCTTTTTTGGGAAAAAAGCTCGGGCTGGCGAGGCAGCGAGATTTTTAATGAAAAATTGAAAAAAAATGAAAAAAATGAATATTTTTGTACCAAACGATTTTTTCCCGCTTTTTTCTGCTTTTTTCCCGATTTTTCCGCTTTTTTCCGCTTCATTCCCCACGCCGATTTAATCCCGCTCGCGCTTTTAACAACATTGGTTTGATGTCCCAACAAGTTTATTGTTCTCCTTGTAGAAAGTAGTCATTTGATTTGTAGGTTGAGACACGAATATAAAATGAAGATGCCTTCTTCATGATGATGTCTTCCACTAGATGCTTCCTTGATGATAATGTCTTCTTGTGAGCTTTATAAGTAGGATGATCTTCCTTCTTCAGAATGACAATGCTTCTTCTCTTCAATATGAGGGATATCACTTCGATTCCTTTGATGATGATGAAGTGCTTTTCTTGCTTCCTTTGGATGATGATGTAGAATGTGGAGGCTTCCAAAAATACTTCAAATATGTAGGTTCCTTGAGGTCTTCTTTTCTTCTTCCAAAAATTCTTCCTTCAAGATGATAGGGTCTTTGCAATGTGATGACTAGATTTTCTTGATGCTCTTCCTCTTATATTCGGCCCATATGTATCCTTTTTTTTTTCAATTGAGTGATCTTCAGGTTGCCTTTCCTTGTCACCTTAGCTTTGATTCCATGTTGAGAAATCTATGGCAGCTAGATGAGGTGTGATTTTTCTAAATTTGATAATTGCTTGTGATGTTCTTTACTTCAATTTGTAGTATTTATAATTTTCTTCTTCTTCTCTTTATTATGGTGTTCTCATCATCAAACAATTACCAAAACATGAAGATCAATAAAACAAATGGACACAAAATGCAGACTGCTAGCTAGGGCCAAAACCTCTCTTAGAGAGGAAAACCCACAAGTAATTCTGTTGAGAAATCAATGCAAGTAGATTAGGGTTTGATTTCCCTTTCTTGATAATTACTTGTGAGTTATGTTGGCTTCTTTTACTTCTTTATTATCTTATCTTTCATCAAGCAATTACCATATTATGTGTGTATGAAGATCACAAAAACACAAGACACAAGATGTAGGCACTATGCCAGGGCAAAATCCCCCTCAAGGGGAAAAACCAGTAAAAAATTCTTTTCCTTCAGTAGTTTTCTTTGAGACTCTTCAACCTAGACATAGACCAAACCTTCCCTCCACACCAAGTCAGCCCTTCCAAATCTTCGACCCCTTTGCAGCAACACTTCCACCCCAACAACTTTGACTATGCAGCAACTTACGACATCATGAAACAACTGGCAACAACAACACTTGGAAGACTTCGATCTCCCAAACTAGGGCACGAAAGAGAGAGAGAGTAGCACCAAAACTTCGATTTCTTCCTCCTCCTTACCCTTGACTCTTGACCCAACTTGCACTCCTTTGACTTCCTTGACCCACTTCGCACTTTTTCCAACTTCACTAGAGATATCGAACTTGCTTGATATAAGATGCTCCAAATGAATTCGATATCCTTCTATTTGTAGGCTCCAGGTGAGGTCGAATTGGTGTCCCTTAGGCCGACTTGGTGTGGAGGTTATATAAATCATATTTGGCTCAATAATAAGCCTTTTTACATGATTTCAAAGCCCAAGAAGGGTCTCTTTAAATGTACAATGACTCTATTGACTCAATATTAATCCTAGGAGTCCACAATGGGGACTTTGACTAATAGAATGATGACCCAAGCATGAAACCCATGCTTTAATAAGTCATTGATACAATAATAAAAATATTTTAATTTATTCTTTTGACAAGTACATTACATAACGACTCAAACACATTTATGAAGACCGAACCTAGTTACATTCTTCAACACTCCCTCTTAACTAGGGAGGTATTCATAATATACAAATATAATGGAAGATCTCAAACTATGTGAACAATGAAGAGTTTAGGCACCGCAATGCCATGGACTAGATTCCTGACCAAGGAAATCTATCCATTGGTCTTTCAACAGTTTAGGCACCACAATGCCACATACTAGATTCTTGACCAGGGCAATCTAGACTATGGTGGACTCAAGCTTTCAACCTCTCTAGGTGCCATCAGGCTTACTTGCTAACCACCAACCCAAGGACCTAGGTGTGTACCCGAGTTCAGAGCTCTATGACCAACACCACCCTTCCTACTTTGGGACCTAGACATCAACACAAAGTGCCGGCCAGGTGTCCTCCCAGGCAATGCTTCACTTGCAAAGCCTCAACAAATCTCTTCCAATCTCTTATCATCAATGCAATTAGCAATATCTACTAAACCAAGCATGTTTCCTAGATATTCAAACTTCTTATTAGGAAGAGACTTTGTTAGTATGTTTGCTACTTGTTCATTTGTCGAGACATACTCCAAATTTACGATCCCATCCTGCACCAAGTTCCTAATAATGTGGAACTTATTGTTGATATGCTTCGTTCTAGCATGAAACACAAGATCTCCAAACATTTTAATACAACTTTGATTGTCACAATTAATCACATTAAGACCTAGAGACTTTTCGAACAAATTTGTCAGAAGCTTCCTTAACCAAACAACCTCCTTTCGTACTTCACATGCAGCCACATATTCTGCCTTAACACTACTTAAAGCAACGAGATCTTGCTTTCTTCTCATCCATGAGATCATAGCAGCTCCTAGACAAAAACATCCTCCGATTGTGCTCCTTCCATCGATCTCATTGCCAGCCTAATCAGAAATTGTGAAGCCAATTAGCTTGACTTCCTTACTATCATACTTTAAGTAGTGATGTATTGTGCCACGAAGATACCTCAATATGTGTTTGGTAGCTATCCAGTGATCATGATGAGGCTCCAACTGAAACTGACTAAGAATGTTTACTGCAAAACATATATGATATATCTGGCATAGTATTTACTAGATACATTAGGGAGTCCATCAACTGATGATAGGAGGTAGGATCCACGAGACTTGAGTCAGAGCCCCTCAACTTCTTGAGATTGGTGATCATAGGAGTAGTCATAGGCTTGGAATCCATCATCCTAAATTTCTGCAACAACTTGATGATGTACTTTCCTTGCCCCAAATATACTTTCCCAGGTTTCTGCCATACTTCTAGACGTAGGTAGTAGTGCATTAGTCCTAGATCCTTCATCTCAAATTTAGCTGCCAATATCTTCTTGCATTCTTGAATTCTTTGCTCCACACCTGTGATGAATAGATCATCCACATATAGTAGAATAACGATAGGCTCATTAGTAGAGATTTGGATCAGCATAACTCTCTACGAACCCAATTCTAAGGAGATATGCATTCATTCTTGCATACCATGCCCTATGTTCTCGCTTCAAACCATATAAGGCCTTCTTGAGTCTACAAACATGAGAGTCCATACTATTAACTTCAAAGCCTTGAGGTTGTTCGATATACACTTTCTCATCAATGGTCCCATTCAGAAATGTGGTATTCACATCCATTTGATGGATATTTCAACCCATTGTAGCAGCCAATGAAACCAAAAATCTAATGGTAGTGTACCTTGCTGTGGGTGCAAAGGTTTCTTCATAATCAATGCCTTCCTTTTGAGAGAAACCACTTGCAACGAATCTAGCATTGTACTTGTTTATACTTCCATCAATAACATGTTTGATCTTATAGATCCATTTGGAGGTGACAGCAGATTTGTCACTAGGTCTAGGAACGATTTCCCAAACACCATTATTCATAATGGATTGATATTCTTCCTGCATTGCTTTCTTCCAAACCTCTTGTTGAGCAACTTCCTTGAATGTAGATGGTTCAACTTCAATTAACTTTGTCATATATGCAGCGTAACTAGAATATCTCTTCGGTCTTTTACTTTCCCTAAAGGTTCCTTTCGCAACTTCATGTCCTTCAACATCTTCTAGTGTAGCTTTTAACCAATTTGGCCTTTTCCTTGTGGTTGGGATGACCACAGATTGAATAGGCTCACTTTGTCCTTTTTCTGTTTGATTTGTAGTAGGATTTTCATGATGATCTTCTTCTCCTTCAAATATTGGAATTTCCTTCAAATATTGGAATTTCTTCGTCATCGGAATCAATAGGAATATCTTTTGATTTCTTGTAGGCTTGATTTTCATCGAATATGACATCCTTGCTTACTTCAATATGTCTTCCTTTCTTAATGTAGATTCTATATGTTTTTGAGGAGAGACTATATCCAATGAATATTCCCTTGATACTTGTGGAATCCAACTTCTTTTGCTTGTCCTTTGAAACATGGATGTATGCTGGACTTCCAAAGATTTGAAGGTGATCTACACTTGGTTTCTTTCCTGTGAATACTTCTTTAGGTGTTATATTATTAAGACTTCTATGAGGACTTCTATTTTGAATGTACACGACTGCCATTGTTACTTCTCCCCATAAGAATTTTGGTAGATATTGATCAAGGATCATTGTTCGAGTCCCTTTTTCAATTGACTTGTTCTTCCTTTCAACCACTCCATTTTGTTTGGGATAATAGGGAACAATGAGCTCCCTCTTAATTCCTGCTTCCTTACAATATGCAATCAATTCCTTAGAAGTGTATTCCCCACCATTCTTGGATCTTAGAGTTTTTATCTTTCTTTCGGTTAGGGTTTCCACTTCGGATCTAAACTCCTTGAACTTTTCAAATACTTCGTCTTTTGTTTTGAAAAGGTAGAGCCATGTCTTTCTAGAATGGTCATCAATGAATGTTACATAGTAGAGATGACCTCCAAGTGATTTGTCAAACATGGGCCCACCCACATCAGAATGAATGAAGTCTAATATCACTTTAGACCTAGTTTCACTATTCGGAAATGGCTTTCTTATCTGTTTTCCCAAAGAGCATCCCTTGCACACACCTTCATGATCTAATTTCATATTGGGGATGCCATGAACCAATAGATTAAGAGTAGGGATAACCTTATAATGTAGATGACCATACCTCATATGCCATAGCTTAATGGGATTGATCTCCATGTGAACCAAAGCTTGAGGAGGTGGTGTAATAACTGTATAAAGGCTTCCTTCACGAACTCCAATAACCCTAGCTTTATCAATGCTAGAGTCTTTTCCCCAAACCAATACTTTTCCATCAACAAAAACAATTCTATCCCCTTTATATTCTAAACAAGAAATAGAAAGAAAATTATTTTTCAAACCTGGAACATATAGTATGTTGTTGAGGTGCAATTTCGATCCATTTTCTAGCTTCAACGATGTTGATCCCGAGCCTCTAACAACATAGCTTTTGTTGTCACCCAATTCCACTGCATGAGAAGATGGTTCCTTTGATAGTATATGAAGTTGTTTACTTTCTCTTGTTATGTGCCTTGATGCTCCACTATCAATGATCCATGCATTGTCATCACTAAGAGAACCTATAAGAGCAGCCAAGAACCCTTGACTGTTGAGCTTGTTGAATAAGTAGTAGATGACCTTATTGATCCAGCTTCCAACAATGTTGATACCCATTCTCATATAGTTTATCAAAGAGGGAGAATCCATGTTCGTTCCTTTTGAGCCAACAAAGTGATCTTCAACCTTTCTTGACCTTAGCTCTGATACCATGTTGAGAAATCAATGCAACTAGATTAGGGTTTGATTTCTCTTTCTTGATAATTACTTGTGAGTTATGTTGGTTTCTTTTACTTCTTTATTATCTTATCTTTCATCAAGCGATTACCATATTATGTATGTATGAAGATTACAAAAACACAAGACACAAGATGGAGGCTCTATGCCAGGGAAAAACGCCTCTCGAGGGGAAAACCTAGTAAAAAATGCTCTTCCTTCAATAGTTTTCTTTGAGACACTTCAACCTAGACATAGACCAAACCTTCCCTCCACACCAAGTAAGCCCTTCCAGATCTTCGACCCCCTTTGCAGCAACACTTCCACCCCGACAACTTCGACTATGCAACAACTTATGGCATCAGGCAGCGACTGACAACAACAACACTTGGAAGACATCGATCTCCCAAACTAGGGCACGAAAGAGAGGCAAAGTAACACCAAAACTTCGATTTCTTCCTTCTCCTTAGCCTTGATCCAACTCGCACTCCTTTTGACTTCCTTGACCCACTTCGCACTTTTTCCAGCTTCACTAGAGATATCGAACTTGCTTGAGATAAGATGCTCCAAATGAATACGATCTCCTTCTATTTATAGTCTCTAGGTGAGGTCAAATTGGTGTCCCTTACTCCGACTTGATCTCCTTTAGGCCAACTTGGTATGGAGGTTACATAAATCATATTTGACTCAATAATAATCCTTTTTACATGATTCCAAAGCTCAAGCAGGGTCTTTTTAAATGTATGATGACTCTATTGACTAATCCTAGGAGTTCACAATGGGGAGTTTGACTAATATAATGATGACCCAAGCATGAAACCCATGCTTTAATAGGTCATTGATACAATAATAAAAATATTTTTCTTTCTTCTTTTGACAAGTACATTACATAATGACTCAAATACATTTATGAAAACCGAACCTAGTTACATTCTTCAACAAATTCTTCTCTTCTTATAGAAACTTCAAATGACGAATTCCATGACCCTTAGACCCTAGACCAAGACCCCTCTAGGACCAAGTCAACCTTCCTTTTGATGAACTTACCTTCTCACAAAGTCAACCCAAGTTAAACTGCAGCAACATCACTTTTGATCTCAAGTTCAGACCTGCAAATTATGACTGCAGATTTCTGCCTTATTGCAGAAACCTTAATTCACACGTATGGGTGAAAAGATGGTAAAAGAGGTGTTCTTCTTCCTTCGCTTAGGGTGCTTCTTTCTCCTGAGGAATTCAACTTCCAAATTTTCATCCTTTTAATACCAAACTTCGACTCCTTTAGATGACTGCAATTTGGACCTTGCTGCAACAAAATGATGCCCTAGTTTTCACACATTTGAGGGAATGTGTAACAAAATTCAGGCTTTCGATTTTGATTCTCTTTTCTTGAGTTCTTCTTTCATTCGCTTATCCTTTTAGATCTCTTTCTTGTCCTTGTGATCGAGCTGCTTCTAGTGATCAAACTTGCTTGATGGTATATTCTCCCAGTGAGGTTGAATACTTCTTATATATAGGCTTTGTAGGAGTGTGAATTGCCCTTGATGAGGCCGACTTCATCCTTGCATGCTGACTTGGTCTTGGAGGGACTTTTGACACAATTTTGACTCAAATAAATTCTTTTGACTTGTTACAAGCTGCCCAATGGGATATATTACATATGACAATGACTCTTTTGACTCTGACAAAACCCTAGAAGCACACAATGGGTGCTTGACCTACAAATAAATTGACCTTGTGCATGAAACCCATGCTATAAAAATAACAATAATAAATTTTCTTTCTTTTTACGTCAAATACATAAGATCAATAGTATAAGAGACATTATGAAGACCGAACCTAGTTACATATTTCAACTAATCCATTAGAGCTTTCAGATACACCGCTATCTTCTTAAGCATAAAAGCTTTTCTTTTTAAACATTTACTCTTTTTCCGTTTTATTAGACTTGTTCTTTTCTTTCCCTCTAGACTGGTTTTCTTCTTTCTTATAAGGACATTTGGAGGCATAATGCCCCACTCTTCCACAATTGAAACACTTAAATGAGAGTTTTCCTTTGTACTTACCTATACGTTTCTTCAATCCTCTGACAAATTTTGCCTCTTCTTTATCAGAGTTTGAGCGTGAGCATTCCTTGTCTTTTTTAGGCTTGTTTGCTTTAAAAGCTGCATCTTTGGTACCTGACTTTCCTTTTGAAATTCTCATCTCGTATATTGTGAAGGAACCAAGTAGTTGATCCTTGTTTAGAGTCTCAAAGTTGGCTGCCTCTTCTATAGTTGAAACCTTAGGATTAAACTTTGAAGGTAATGAGCTCAATATTTTTTGGACTATTACACTTTCTTTGATTGTTTCTTCTAGACCCATCATGACATTAACAACTTCATATACTCTTAGAAATAACTTAGCAATATCTTCATATTCATTAATTTTTACTGTCTCAAACTACATTCTATATACTTGTAATTTGGCCATCTTTACTTTGTTATATCCTTCATGAATATTTTGCAGTTTATCCCAGATTTCTTTAGTTGTTTTAGAATGCATTACTTTAATAAATTCTGATTCACTTAATCCACTAAAAAGTTCATTCATAGCTTTTGCATTCACTATGAATTCCATTTTGTCATCTTTGTCACTACTTATTTCTTTGGTTCTTCATATCCCACCAACACAACAACCTAGATTTCTACTCCAAGATACATTAAATACGTCTTCATTCTCACTTTCGAGAATGCATAATTTGTGCCAGTGAACAAAGGGGCTTTATTTGTTGAACATCCATTGTGACTAGCCATTCCAATGATTTAGGACCTCCTTCCAGTTGTTAGACTGACACTGAAGGAATCAGCTCAGATACCAATTGATATATGCTTGGCAATTACTAAGAGGGAGGGTGAATCAGTAATTGTATCTTTCCAATTATTTAGCTCAACTTAATTTCCTTTTTCGATTATCTTCTTATGCAGCTAATGACTTATGTATAAGTTCAGTTAGTAATGGTTTCTTTTGCAATTACCAAAGAGTGACATTTGCATATATACTTATTTAGAATTCAAGAGCATTCACACATCATTCAACAAGCAACACATGAAGACACCAAATATAAGTGAAAACCCATAAGGGAGAAAACTGCAAATTTTTGGCTACAACCCACAAGAGGCTCCTAGCTCAACATGGTACAAATTGTTCTTTATCAAGCTACAACTTGAAAGGAGACTGCAATCTCTCAATCACAATACAAAATCAAGTTTTCTAGTTACCCTTTTGTCTGCTGCTTATTGTTGATTTCTAGTAGCATCAGATGTGCTCTAAGCCTCAAAATTTGCAGGTAGGCTAGGACAGGTGTATTCCACAATACCTAGAAATCGTTTTGGGAAATTCCACCCTAAGATAGTTTTATTAAAATAATTAATTATTTTTAATGGGTGCCTAAGTCTAAACTTAGGAAATTAAAATAATTAAAGGTTATTAATCAAACTGAGGGTGAAACTTCTAGGAGAAGACGAAGATCTAGTCCAAATGATCTGAGCCATTGATTATAATCTAATCTGGGTTGTTGATTACTCAATTGGAGGATTATAAGAAGGGCTTCGATGGGCATTTGGAAAACACATCAGAGAGAGATCAAGAGATCGAATTTCTCAGAGAGGGCAGCATAGCAGTTGCTAGAGAAGAGATCGAAGTAATTTCTTGCAGTGAGGGGCAGGGATAGTTTTCAGAGGAAGATTTCCTGATCTGGGAATACATCATAGAGGAGGCAGAGAGAGATCCAGAAGAGGCAGCGCAGACGCCACACTGGACAACGTAGGGCCACACTGAGGCAGCGCAGAGCCTGAGAGGAGATCCCAATTTGTTGGAGAAGTCGAGTTTTAGAGCCAGAAGTCGGGGTGTGAGACTGGGAGGGTAGAAAGTCGAATTTCCAGAGGCAAATCGATCAGCTAAAGGAGAGACGCAGTTCCCAAAAGCTGCGATGCAGAGCAGTGTAGTGATTGCGCAGAAACTACGCAGAGGTAGCTAGGGGATAGTCATTTAGTGGCTGAATCAGTATTGGATCGCCAATGATAGTGTGAGGTACATCTCTCTCATCTCTCTGCTAGTCAGATTCTCTGTATTGGATAGCCAGTAAGGCATCCAAAGATTTTATTCAGAAAACTACTGCAAGGGGAAGTTAGGGCTCCAAGGATTCTCATAGAATCCATCAAGGATCCCCTCATCCCGTATGTATCAAAACTAGAAACTTCAAAAGAAATCTATGACAAATTGGTAGAGTTGTATTCCATAAACACTATTGGAGAAGTCATCTCATTAAGGAAAGAACTCCATAAGCTGAAGATGTTAAGAGAAGATGGAATAGCCTCATACTTTATGAGGATATCTAAGATCCGAGATCAACTTCAAGATCTGGGAGAAGTCATGTCTGATAGAGAAATGACTACAGTTGTACTAAATGCACTACCGAAGGAGTAGGGTAACTTTACTTAAAGTATTTATGGAAGAAAGAAGCTACTCCATTCTAGGATCTATGGTCTCTGTGCAATATTGAAGAATCTAGACTAAAGGCCAAATCTGATGTGGGAGTAGGTGAGCAAAATCAACCTTATGATACAATGACAAGGAGAAAGGGTGGAAAGTTTGTTCTTGGAAAAAGGACATGACTAAGATCCAATGCCATGGGTGCCAAGAATATGGGCACTACAAAAGAAAAGATTGTCCTAAGATCAATAAGGACAATAACAAAAGAAGAAGTTGAAGCCCATAACACCGAAGAAGTGGAGGAAGTTGAAAAGAAGAAATCCAAGAATGAGGAAATAAGAGATCTTTATTATGATTGAGATAGCCTTCCTCACCTAAGTTCTTTTCAAGTTCCTAAGTCTTTTGTTGTAAGATATGGCTATCATAAGAAAAACGATGGGATGCATCAGGCATCATAGAAGCATTGAAAGCAAGAGCTCAGGACATCATCATAGAGAAGCATGAAAGATGGTTAAAATCTATGGCAGTCATCAAGGAAGGGTATAGCTCATGGAAACCTCATTTGTAACATAGGTAGCACTTATGGAAGAGAAAGGTCATCTAGTACAAGGCTCATCCTATATCTATCAAAAGGAAACATCTGCTGGACGGGGATACTTGTAATTTTCCAAAATAGGAAAAACAATGATATGCAAGCAAATAACAATTTTTCACCACAGAAATTTTAAAACAACTAGAACACATCCCATAACAATTAGAAATATGGAAGCATCTAAGCCATTTTATTATAAACTGGTGTAAGAGTACAAAATATGGAAGGAATGCACCTGTGCTTGCCTCAGAGAAAAGCCTAGGTGAAGCAATGACAACCTGAAGCTACAATCAATTGACCAACTACTGCATTGCGTAGTCCCTAACAGTTCTGCACTGTTTGCTGCAAATATATGGCTGAAAACCCCTCCTTCGATCTCAGACAATTCTACAAAATTATTTCTAGGCTCCTCAAGCAAAACCCACAAAAACCCAGAAATGGTTTGCCCTAGTTAGGAGGGAATTGCTCAACTAGGCTTAGCTTTGTCATCAATATGATGACATAAAAGGAGAAGCATATCAAGGGATTGAAGCTCTTTCATTCAAGGAAGCTTCTGCAAGAAGTTTGGATGACCCAAAGGAACATGAGGTATGTATGCTTATATTCAATATTGAAGAGTCATGTCATATGGTTGCAGGTAACATGGATCAATGCTCTATCTTGAGAGCATGATCAAAAGAAAAAGGATCTCCTCCTCTGAAAGGATGCAATAAGGCATGGGTCACACATTCACTAGATGAAATCAACATATTATGTCCTCTTATGTCATATGAGGTGTTTGAAAATAATTGGAGGAGCTTTGATTGAAAGTTCTTGGGAATGAAATGTGTCAAAGAAAGGAAGGAAGAGATTGTGGAATATGCAACCATGGTAAAGGAGATCAACATCTAAGAAACCAAGAGATCTGACTAGGATATCTCCAAGAAAGATATGTAGACTGCGATGAAGTCTAAAAAAAAGAGACCCTTGACAATATATATCTTTGGGAGATGTGTCGATGTGTACACAGGATGCTGATGCAAACTAGAAGATGTCATGATGAAAAACCATCACAAAGGTAATTTTGATTTAAGTTTTCACTTCCTATTTTTTTGAACAATATCTCGATGCGCCTATGCAGGGTTGCCGAGGGAAGAGCTATGGATGCCTTCCACCATTGTTGACCACGTAGTAGGAAGAAAATTCCTTCTGGAAACATGGCATGAAAGTAGGTAGCACGGCATAATGGAAGGCCAGATATGGACTAATGGATCACTTTCCGATGATGATAGGACTAATTCATGGATGAAAATGATGGATGGTCTGTGCCCTATGAAGAAGTCCCAACCATGAAGAATCCTAGATAATGAAAAGAAGTTCATGACATCGTGAGGAGGCGTTCTTCAAGTAGCTGGTTGTCCCATTATCTCCACCTGAGGAGTTGTTGTAGGTCCCTAATTAAGAGGGAGTCTGGAAACAAGTTTCTTACTTGGAGGAAACTTGGAAGCAAAATTCCTAAGCCAAGAGGGAGCTTAGGTACATTCCTTCTGTAGGAATGAGTACATTCCTTTATTGGAAGAGATATGTCCTCCCTAATTAAGAGGGAGAAATAGATACATCATTCTTGTCTTCACTTGGGAAGACAGAATGGAGTATTGGGTAAACATCTGGCATCCGATGCTCTTTGAGGATGTGTTAGGGCATCCAAGATAAGAGTAGTTGTAGAGGATTGATATTCTTTGAGGACTAGGAATCCAAGATAAGAATAGTCTTGGTGGAAAACACCCTAAGAACTCGGGTGGAGTATGTTCCGAGAGAGACAATGATGAGGGTGTCTATACATCATTGGTCTCGCCAGCATTGTGCTTAGATCTCATGAAGAGATAGAGCTGTTAGTCAAGGCCTTGCTATGTGTTGTGGTAAAATTCGACTGTGGACAACTCGAATGACCAAGATAATGATTGCATTAGATTCCTCTTTTCGAGTGGACCAAAATCGACCTAAAGATCACCCAATTTGGTCAAGCGGAAGTTGAGTTATGAATTGTTTTATTCATACATGTATTATGGAATGGGTCGGCCCTAACCACATGAGTAACTGCTTGGGTCAGCCATAACCCCAAGTGAACCCTCAGGAAAGCCTATAAATAGAAGAGACCTCAAGATCATTTGGACATATCTTCTCATTTGGACACATCTTCTCTTCTCTTTTGTCTTGGTTTGCACAGGTTTGACGGAAGGAGTTCACTCAAGGGTCCAATATCACAGGTGCAAGGTTCACTCTGGGTTAGGGTCATCTGGATCTCAATCGCTGGAACAGAATAGGTCATTCTAGTCCCTGGTCGCTGGCACATAAGCCAATGAGAGCGACTATGGATCCTTGGACGCTGGTATAGAGACTTATGGGAGTGACTATGGCTTCAGAGACAGTTATGGAGATATCAGTCCCTGGTCGCTCGCACAGAGTTGTCTTGAGAGCGACCAAGACATCTCGGTTGCTCACACAACAACAGTGAGGGAGCGACTCTGGGTTTTAGTTGTATTATGCCACAGTCGCATGCATAAAGACTTCTTGAGAGCAACCCTGCAGTCACAATCACTTGCATATAGTGACCGAGAGAGCGACCAAGGAGCTTCGGTCGCACATAGACAGTTGTGATGAGGGCGACTAGAATTCAGATCTAGGGTTTGACATCTTAGCTTCAGTTGACTTTAGTGATCTGGTAGATCTTGGTTTCTCTCTACTGTTATAAAGATCTGTAGAACTGTAGATCTGATTTGTTAGTTTCCACTGCAAACATATGTATTGGGCTCATTGATAGTAACAACAGTGCTCAACAGTGTTCGGCGCAGTCACAATAGTATACAACAGTTGACATCAGTTGCTGGCAACACATTACAACCCTCAGTATGAGGGTTCTGATTCCTAGCACGATTAGATTTGTTTCATAGATATCATTATTGTTTTGTTGCGTAGATAAAGTTAAGGATCATTGTACTCTCTTTTGCTGCATCATTTGATGACAATCTAAGAAGAAGAAGATTTGCAAGGGTTTTCCCCATAGTGGGTTTTGCCCTTGTCTCAAACCAATCCTGGTGTCTCTATATGTTTGTGCATGCTTTCTTCTACTGTTCCTTTTATGTTTCGTTGCATTGATGATGATGATGATATTGTTTCTTTCTGTATAATTGTATATGCTGATTTATAATGGTGTAGATCTGAATAATGTAATGATGATATGGGTTGAACTTAATGTATTAATGGTGAGATGCAATTGTCAAAGTAAAGAACAATGTCACCCTATGAAAAATTAACATGGTATCAGAGGTGGGTTGAAGAAAAGCCATCGCGATCACCTTGATGATGACACCGTTGATGGAAGCAAGAAGAGGATGGTGGATACCTAAAAGAATTCTAGGGTTTGAAGAAAACCCTAGGTAACTTAATTATTAAGATCTGATGGATTCTATAAGGTTATGGTTGAAGAGAAAACCTTGGTTTATGGAAATCATATGAGGTATAATATGGTCCATGAGAAGCTGCTCAAGGACTTGTGGAAAATTTGATGAAGCCCTAGATGGGATAATCCCTAGCAAATTTGGTTGGATACTTGAAGACAACATTGGTATAGGGACCATGGACTTTGATGGCTCTTGAAGATTGGTTCAAGAGGGAGAGGATCACCTCTCATTGAAGATAAGTATTTCTTGACCTATGATGCTTCTTACTTGTTTGACTTATGGATCTGATGATTATGTTATTGCTTGTACTTCTTGCATATGTATTTGAGTATATGGATATTTCTAACCTCCTTGATGAGATGAGATACATAGATCCTTCTTGAGGATCATTTTGAGATGCAGATCTGGAAAGAGACTAAGAGGTACTAAATGAAAAGATGATAAAGTGCTTCAAGTGGCCTATGTCTAATGAGTAGATGCTCAAGTATTTGAATACCTCAAGGTGTGCATGGTATGTTGTGTTTCAGCTATTGGCTCGGTAAGCCCTAAGTTATGATGAGAATGCCTCTTTCTTTAATGGCTCATACATGCATATGAAAGTGACTTGGATATATGTCTCCTATGATGAAATTATGCACTTAGTGTTGAACATTTTTTGAATTCTATGAGGTTATTTAATGTTGATACATTGATACACTTGATGTTTGGCTAACATCTATGATCTATCTGTTGGACATCTTGATCCTATAAAGAAGGCTAGCAACTTGGTTCTAGAAAATAATACTCTTGATTCTTGTCATGATGGATTTCATATCAAAGGATAGTTCATTGAATCCTACATGAGTCTGCTGGTAATGCTTGCGATAAGCATGATGGAAGCATATGAAAGAGCGATTGACACTCTTGTTGTTTTGATAAAGTTTTATTGAATGGCCTAATCTGATCTCATTGGTCATGAAGTGCATGTGAGAGGTATAAGTGTAAGATTGATATTCCAGATCTCTTACTACTTGTGGTCTTGTCTTGATGGCATATGGTTAAATTGAATGTCCTAACTTGGTCAAACGACTTGATAAAAAGTGTTATTGTGTTCATAATCTTTGAGATCTATCTGCTGCTTTGAGTCTAAGCCTTTGGTGAAAGATTGATGTCATGATGTTGATAGCCATATGTTTATGATCTAATAAATCTAATGTTAGATGACTCTAGTAGAGATAGGTTGCTTACATGAATGAAGATGAATGATGTAGATTCCCAGTCAGAGGAAGAATCTCTTCTCAAGATTCTTACCCTTGTTACTATTTGTATTCTATGTTGCTGGAGTATGATTTATGTGTATCTAACAATATTGATTTGCAGCAGGGCCTCAGATCTGAAGCCTGTACAAAAATCAGGGTTTTTGCTCCGGACACAGTCACAAATCTAGGAGATCTCGTCCAGGTAGCTAAAATCGCTCCCATGCTAACCAGGGGTTTGACTATTGTTGACCATCATCTGAAGCTTTCTGAAGTCTAAACCATGATGTCCTTGACATAGTCTGCCACTGTTAACTGATTTCTGAAGTTGTTGAGTTAAATTGTTGATCATATAATGAGGTATTGTGCATGAAATCAGATGGTCATCTGGAAGATATCGGTACCGCAAATGCATTGCAGATAATAACAAGATCTGCTAGTAGGGAAAACTTGAATGTTTTCCATAACATGAACATTTAGATTGAACTTATGTTTGCAGGTAACTGGGACATACATATAGATATGTCACTATGTTTGTAGAGGTTGGCATGATTTGGCATTACTGGTGTTTTGTCATGATGCTTGACAATAACTTTGAATTGATGATTGAGATGTGCTTTGACTATAGATCTCTCTACGATAGCAATTTGGACTTGACCTGATGTCTAGTGATCTAATTTGACGTTTGTTGATTTGCTCTGATATCGATACTATGTGGGCATTATGCCTTATTTGGAGATTGGCCTCCTTATTCTTGGCACAATGGTTGAAATAATGATAGTTGTGATTTGGCATGAAAAATGGAACCTGCATGACTCATCCTTGATGTATGCATTTGCATGTAGTGACAGGATGACTTATATTATGATTATGAGAATGACTTAATCAAGTTCGGATTATGCATGACTTGTTGGCATGATGAAGTCATGATTTGATATGAGCTCCACCGATCTCCTGGTTGAAAGTATTACTACTATGATAATGATGACTTTGATAATGGTCGTGATTTGGCTTATAAACTCTGATGAGTTGACCTTGTTGATTGATGGTACAACATTGAGTTATAATTATGCTGGCTTAGCAAGGAATTATGCTTAGAGCATTGCAATCCAGATATGTCTAGATTTGACAGTTATCTGACGAAGTTAGGAGGATGAGTTCCAAGGTATGGCTTTGATATTGATTATGGTTTTGGTTTTATATCCTGATGATCTGCTTGTGATAGGTGATGAGCCTTGATGATCTAAATCAGAGGGAAAGAAATTCCATATTGCAAAGCTATTGGGAAATGTTTTTGAATAATGAAAATTAATCATTGGATACTTAGATTTGAAGTTCAAGATGTTGTTGAACTTGACATGGCATCCAACGGTTGAAGCATTGATGTTCTGTTTTGAACATCCATCTATATATGTATGATGAACATAGAACCTGAATAAATTCATGAGTAAGTTGCTTCACTCACATAGAGTTGCCACCGAGCATGCTTTGAAATATTTGCATGAGGTATTCTATTTTGAGAATGAGATATTTCTCCTATGATATGTATCTGCATAGATGTATTGCTGATATTTGAGATTATTGTTGATAAACACATTTGGATGTTGCTTTAGTATGCGATCTACCATGATATTTTGGATGAGAGGTCCATAGCATGACCAAGGTTGATCATGATGTTGCTAGCATGGCTAGCTGTGAGGCAGGATACAGAAGCTCCTTAGAGAGTTGTTTGAGCATGATCTAAATATGACATGGATACATTGTGATGATTCGATTGGCAATAAGTCCCATATTTATAGTTAGGACTGAGATACTCTCATATGTGGAGACAGTGCAACTGTTCGAAACAAGCTCAAGCTTGTGGTTGGCACCTCCTTGAGAGGGAGGATGGTTATGGTATCCTTTTGTGATTCACATGATTATATATGATCTGACATGATATTTGATTTGATGTATAAATAGGAAACAACTGCTATTGAGACAAGCTGATGATGAGAGCAACGCTGATCGAGGACACTGAGCAAAGTCTGCCTACCCTGCTTGAGCTCGTAGGGTGAGGAATTGAGATAGATGGCTCCTGGGGTTGAGGGAACTCTGGACAATAGGGCGTTACCCTATCTGTTGCCCAAGGTAGAAGAACGCTGCTCCCCTATCTTTATACAGTCAGAGAATGCTGCTCCCCTCTTGGTCTTTGCAGAGTATACCCCAGTTGGCATCATACCCTCAAGCAGGCCAACTTAATGGGAATATCGCTCCTCGTTTTGGCCAACGAGTTGAGAGTGTACTTGGGGTGTACAACCCAAGTTGATTATGATGCAGGTGTTCTACCACATGACTATTCTGGGTCATCGATGGGAAGATTAGTAGGCAATGGGATGGGTTGAGATAACTCGATATGAAATTCCAGGGTCGAGGGTGTACTCCCTTGTGTGATGAGTCATCCTATTGCTCGGTATGGGTGGATGCTATTGCTCCTCGATGTGGTTCTAGGTTGAGACGTGCTCCTTGATGATATGCTCTCCGATGACAATTGATGATGATATTCCAGGTAGTAGCCTGTCGACAGAGATTCTAGATAGTAGCTTGATTGGATAAAGGGTGTTATCTTAAGCTACCCTTCGGTAACAAATTCTTCTTCTTCTAGTTTCAAGAATGATTAGGAACAATCAAGAGATAAACAAGAATAAGCAAAGGATAGATTGAGATGTACAATGATGATTTGTGATGATGAGACATTTCAGATGGACATGGCACGATTACTACATGACAGAAATGATCCATGATGATACGTGATGACACTCGAAGATTCTAGAATGGCATATAGTTCAATGGACAAATATTTGTAGGTGGAATTCTCCCTAGTTGAGAGGGAGTGTTAATTTTTGCAACTGTGGTAAAATTCCACCTTGGACAACTCAAATGACCAAGATAATGGTTGAATTAGATTCCTCTTTTTGGGAGGACCAAAATCAACCTAAAGATCACCTAATTTGGTCAAGCGGAAGTTGAGTTATGAATTGTTTTATTCATACATGTATTATGGAATGGGTCGGCCCTAACCACATGAGTAACTGCTTGGGTCAGCCTTAACCCCAAGTAAACCCTCAGGAAAGCTTATAAATAGAAGAGACCTCAAGATCATTTGGACACATCTTCTCTTCTCTTTTGTCTTGGTTTGCACAGGTTCGGCAGAAGGAGTTCGCTCAAGGGTCCGATATCACATGTGAAAGGTTTGCTCTGGGTTAGGGTCTTCTAGATCTCAATTGTTGGCATAGAACAGGTCGTTTTGGTCCTTGGTCGCTAGCACATAAGCCAATGAGAGCGACTATGGACCCTTGGATGTTGGCACAGAGGCTTATGGGAGTGATTATGGCTTCAGAGACAGATCTGGAGGTATCAGTCCCCGGTCACTCGCACAGAGTTGTCCTGAGAGCGACTAGGACATCTTGGTCACTTGCGCAACAACAGTAAGGGAGCGACTCTAGGTTTTAGTTGTATTATGCCATAGTCGCATGCATAAAGACTTCCTGAGAGCGACCCTGCAGTCACAATCGCTTGCATATAGTGACTGAGAGAGCGACCAAGGAGTTTCCGTCGCACGCAGACAATTGTGATGAGGGTGACCAGAAGTCAGATCTAGGGTTTGACATCTTGGCTTCAGTTGACTTCAATGATCTGGTAGATCTGGGTTTCTCTCTACTGTTATACATATATGTAGAATTGTAGATTTGATTTGTTAGTTTCCACTGCAAACATATGTATTAGGCTCATTGACAATAACAACCGTGCTCAACAGTGTTCAACACAGTGACATCAGTATACAATAGTTGACATCAGTTGCTGACAACACATTACAACCTTCAGTATGAGGGTTCTGATTCCTAGCATGATTAGATCTATTTCATAGATATCATTATTGTTTTGCTGCATAGATAAAGTTAAGGATAATTGTACTCTCTTTTGTTGCATCATTTGATGACGATCTAAGAAGAAGAAGATTTGCAAAGGTTTTCCCCATAGTGGGTTTTGTCTTGGTCTCGGAGCAATTCTAGTGTCTCTATATGTTTGTGCATGCTTTCTTCTGCTGTTCCTTTTATGTTCCGTAGCATTGATGATGATGATGATGATGTTGTTTCTTTCTGTATAATTGCATATGTTGATGTATAATGGTGTAGATCTAAATAATGTAATGATGATATGGGGTGAAGTTAATGTATTAATGGTCAGATGCAATTATCAAAGTAAAGAACAATGTCACCCTATGAAAAATTAACAGTTATGATGCTATATAGATGGGTTACCAAACCGACTCTTCTTATGAGAAATTCTTCAGATTGAGAATGACCTAGTACCATTATGAATACCTCCCTACTTAAGAGGGAGTGTTGAAAAGTGTAACTAGGTTCGGTCTTCATAATGACGTGTAATTTTTATTTTATGTAATTGATGTAAAGAAGAAAAATAAAATTATTATTGTAATGCTTGTCTCATGGGTTTCATGAGCAAGGAATTTTATTTTCAGTGATGGCTCCCATTGCGAGCCTTTAGGATTTGTCATCTAGTCATAAAAGTCAATTTGAGTCTATGTCATGTATGAAGGACCCTTCTTGGGTATGTTACACATTTGTATGTCATTAAAAGAGTCAAAAGACCCTCGAAGACAAGCACATGCATCTCCTAGCAAGTCGGCTTCAAGATGGAATTAATAATCTCCTCCAGCTGACACGTTGACTCGTCCTCCATGAAGTCGGCTAATTTGAGGGGGAAACCACTATAAATAGGCAACCCGGCCTCAGTTCAGAAAACAAATATTCAGTCAAGGTAAAATCTGAAGTAAGGAGTGCGAAGGTCATTTAGAAGAAGCCTAATCATCAACAAAGATTGAAGAAAGGAAAGCGAAGTTTTTGGGAGTGTTTTGGGACTGTTTTAGGTTGATCTCCCTTCACACGTGCAAAGTAAAGGGACTGTTCTCTAGTGCAGAAGAGGCTGAAGTTATTGCATACCTATTCGAAGGGTAATTCAAGGAGGAAGCAAAGGTATGCTACAAGCCGAGTGACCAAAGAAGAGACCTCCTACTAAAGCGATGGAAAATAAGACATAAGAGGTCTTATGTATGAGTTAGGGTTTCTAATTAAGGAGGCTAAAATAAGGCTGAAGTAGAAGGAAGTCGAAGTTGAAGAGAAGTTGAGAAGGAGGAAGGAGTAGAAGCTTGACTATCGTTGACTAAGGATCTCTTCAGGGAAGCTTTGTGTCTTGGTCTTGGAGTGGTGTGGCATATAAGTCAAGGGTCTTGGTCTTGGTATTCGTCAATTGAAGTCTCTATAAGAAGATGAATTTGTTCAGGTTTTCCTCTCAAGAAGGAGAGGTTTTGGCCCTGGCTGGTAGCCTATATTCTGTGTCTTTTGTCTCTTTATGGTTTATGATTGGTAGTTATTTTATGAAAAATAACACTAATAATCTAAGTGAAGGAAAATCCCAATCTAAGAAAGTAAAAAGCATTCACAAGCAGTTACTAATTGAAGAGAAATCACTTAATCTCTATGCCCTAGATTTCTCAACAAGTGGTACTCGACTAGCAAACACAGAGGGTAAACTCAAGACAAATGCTCCAACAAAATAGTAGTAACTTGGCCCTTCAATTGTAGCTCAGAAATTCGGCCTATGAGGATAGCGTTTAACCTCCAACAACTGATGTTCCTTTCCTGATAAACGCTGAAGAATGTGCCCAAAAATGCAAGGGCTCTTGGCTAACAAGGAAGAGAAATAGGAATACCACATAATGAATTATAAAATCAATTAATAACACCTTCAAAACTTACTCCATTTCTGCCAATACTTTCTTCACATCAATAATGAAGTGCAATGTTAGAATCTGAGTGATCCAGCTCGAATAGTAATGAGGATGTATAGTTTCAACACCGAAACCAACAACCCAAATGAGGGTTTTCAAAACCTTATTCTTTTTCTCAAGAGCTCTTCAAAATTCTAATTTTCAAGTGAATGAATGCAAAAATGAGGAGAGACTCATTTCTCTTTTTATAACTTAGTTGACTCTTTTGACACCTTTTTACCTTTTATTTTAATAAAGTCACGTTAGTGGGTTTTTTAACTTAATAATTTAGAAGTGACTTTTCATTAGCGTAAGATCCACGTCCCCCTTTTCTCTATTTAGCTTTCATAATGTTTTCTCCTAAGTGAATTGTGTTCCCTTGATTAATTTTCCCCGTCTCAGTCTATGGGAACTTAATTAGGCTGGCAGACTCTTCCCTTTATGTCTCCTCAGCGGATGGGGACATTACACATAGATCTTGTCAGGTCAATATTATATTATTCTATATATTCAAGCATCTGCTGGTGTAAAATGGCCTTATGAAAAACAAAGTAATCATGTATAAGAAAACTAAAAAAGTAAAGAATATATATGCTTTTTAGAGGTTCTCTCTATAAATGGGATGGTCTGCATGCCTAAGAACAGTCGAACCTTGGTTTTGGTTATTTATTTTTAGTATATCTGTTAACTTAATAGTGTTAGAGCTTGTGGGCACCAGTTTGCGAATGCCTTTTATGAACCATTATAACATGCCTACTTCATATTCAATATAACATTCTCAGAACACATCATAATATGACAAGGAAAGCTTGTTTAACTTACCTTTGGGGAAGGTTGTATATATGCATTAAATGTCCTACTTTTGCAGTTAATTGTTTTCAATATGTTTGTGACAAAAACATGCTCACAAAGAGTAGTAGATATAGGACAGTGCAATATTATTTTCTGGCATTTCTGAAAGATGTGGTGAAAGATTTTTGCACAGGACTGAAGCAGGGTAACTGCAGTGAACAGGGACAGGATCAGACAGCTCTAATACATGATATAATAGGCCGCCAAGCATCACTTTTAAAGTAAGTGTCACATATTAAGAGACTATTTGTGTAACACATTTTCAAGTCATTTGGATGTTCTCTGTGACAGAACTTTAGCTTTTCATTCCTATTCATGAGTTTTGTGAAATTATTTATATTTTCCTTTTCCAGTCAAGTTTATGATGTATGGACATTCAGTGTCTATTCAGTGCCAGAGAGATTGAACTTGTATCCATATATAATAGACATCTTTTATTTATTTCCTGTCAAATCTCTAACAGTTTGTCTTGTGATTTATCCCAGATCTGTGGCAGATTTTTCAAGGATACCTGTTGTGGTGACTAATCAAGTAAGACTGCAAAGCATGCAAGATGACAAGCGGCTAAGTTACCCATTTGAAGGTGTTAATATTCACCACTTTGTTAATGGAGTTTAAATTGAATTTTCAGACTTTAGAATCTACACTTCTACATAATTTTTTTTTTAATATTTTGGGTCAACTTGCAGCAAAGAAGAAGAGTGATCTTACTACAAAAGCTGAAAATTTTGAGCAACATCTGACAGCAGCTTTAGGAACAAGTTGGGCTCATGCTGTTAACATCCGCCTTATTCTTGAATCTTATACAGGTGGACTTTAATAATTATCTTATGCAGGTGGAATGTAATAATTTTCTTGTACAATAGTTTGTGTTTGTGCATGTGTTTCCTTAGTGTTTTTTTCTTCGCATAAATAAATTAGGATTGGAATATGAATATGTTGCCCATTGTAATTTTTAAAGAGAAAATTTTGTGCTTTGTTGGAACTCCCTTCATTAACCTGTGTGAGTGAGGATTCATGTAATGCAATGATGAAGCAAGTCATGGGGATATCTGTATAAACTTCCATTGCCCCTTTTTCTAATGCTGTGTTTCAGGTCAGAGGTATATGAAGATTGCTAAATCCCCAATATCTCCCACTTTAGCATTTCCATTTGTTATCACTACGTCTGGTGTTGCATTACAAGGCAGTGAGGTAATTGAAGTATCAGGCCGAGATATAACCAGCATTCATGGTACAGGTATTTTGTGCTCTATTTATTCCAGTCATTTAAGAATATTTTTTCACTTTTGAAAACTCATTCCTTCAGTAGTTGTATTTTTTCAAACAAACAATTACATCCATGATAAATACTTCTTCAATGCATTAGCCAAAGGGTGCTTAGTGACTAACAATGATAACAATATTGATTACTCTAATGATATATGCAGGTTATGAAGATATTTTCAAAAAGGAAGCGTGATACTGATGATTTTAGTCAATATCACATGGTACCTTCAAAAAATTTATGAAAAGGAATCCAAACAGGTGCATATGTTCCTTGAGCAGTAAGCAGAATTGAAGAATGACATTAAGTGTTCATTAATTCTTTGGTGCTATTTTAGTGAAATACTGGGAAGTGTCCTATGAAATGTCTGGTCTTACTACTGAAACCAGCCATTGAGAACTTCTCTTTTCCTCAGTTTTAAAAATGTAGACAATCTCTGTGAAGCCAGTAGGAGTTATTTGGTGACACAAAAAAAGGTTGATATTCTAGGACAACTCTTCTCAGTTGCTTCAGATATTATAACTCTCTTTCTGAAATGGGTTTCATCTGACAAATTTGTGAGATTTTGAAAAATAGTGAATTTTATTTGTATCCTTTCAATCCTTGCCTTTGTACATTCCAATCCACAGCCTCCTTTGAATTGTTCATGGGCACCGTGCTTGCCTCTCCAAATAAATACTCTCAGAGGACACACACACATACATTAGAGTGATTATATTACTTTGTACTCATTTTCTCCTTGCCTATGGTGTATTTCTCAGCTAATACCACCTAGAAGCTTCCCAAGAACTCTAATGCAATTGGTTATACACTGCTTTTTTGTTAAATTTAGGTATGTTCTATGCTAGAGCAATTTATTTAAATTTTCACAGTTAGCAATCACATCAGCATTACGATAAACTGCAGATAGAACATAAATACAAAACGTAGAAGACAAGCCAAGATAAGAGGACACAAGATATGGCGCGA